>JAHRHZ010000018.1:55546472-55559163 GCA_024137785.1 Ginglymostoma cirratum
AGCATCTGTGATGAAAAAATCAGAGTTAATGTTTCAGGTCTGGTGACCCTTCCTCAGAACTCTTGATATGACTGTGGAAACGAGTTTTAGCAAATACTTGGTCAAACACCAGGAATGACAGTGAAATTAAGGTCGGTGGACAGGAAGAAAGATTGGAATGGAAATCCCCTCAGAGAGAGAAGCAGAACATCTTCAAGGTGGGCATGCCTAGAAGAGAAGTGACAGTGAGTTAAATACTAAATAAAAGCAGAAAGAACTGAGGATGTTGTAAATCAGGAACAAAAACAGAGGTTGCTGGAAAAGCTCAACAATTCTGGCAGCATCTGTAAAGAAAAAGCCAGAGTTAACGTTTCGAGTCCATTGATCCATCCACAGATCGGACCCGAAACGTTAACTCTGATTTTTCCTTCACAGATGCTACTGGGATGCTTACCTTACATGTTAATGTTTGAAACTACTCCTCGGACTAGGTTTAGCTTGCTTAAGCTTGATGTCAACAGCAAAGTAAGAGGAAATCAAAACAACACGGAAATGATTCATAATAAGGCACGACATTGCTGGTTAGAATGTCATGATGAGAAACCACAGAGGTGATTAGGGGTGGTATGTGCTTGGAGTTGTTGTAAACAGACATGGAGCGTTTACAACTATAGTGAAGATTGGCGAGATGCTCATCAGTGTCATGTAAACCATCTGCTTGAAAGAAAATCTGACAAAGGAAGAACACAAGAAACTTCCTTCAGTCCAAATTCCTTCTGCAGCCAAAGTGAAAGCCAAAAATAAGCAAAGTTTGCCGGCATTGCAGAATCCACTGGTAGGGCAAAATGAGTCATGGTCTTTGATTAAGACTCGTCAATCAATGCGAATCTGCTAGCTAAATGCAGTTGGTACACTGGTGGTTTCAGTTAAATATCCCTTCATTCCAATTGAGTAAGCAGCCAAATCTTAAATTTTAAGGTATCATTGATGTTGGTGCAGTCATATTGGCCCAGATTTTCCAATAGCCAGATAATCATTTCAGAAGTACAGATGAGAATTGTGCAATCCCCATTGTAGCAGAGTCCAAAGCAATTGCCTGGAAAATTGATGATTGTCTGAACAGTTCCCTAGCCAATGTCCCTAGAACCTAGCCCAGCAGCCCTCTCTTCTCCAGAACCTAACTCCCTACCCTCAAACCACCAAGACCTGACAACACCTCTATTTTCATGGAACTTGACCATTCCTCTCCCAGCCCCACTTCTGGACTCAACCCAACTGCCAGACCTAACAACTGCATCCCACACCCATGGGACCTGACAAACCTCCTGGCTCTAAACTTGACAGGTCCCACAACTAGGTCTAACTCTGCCCTTTCTCGCTCAGGACTTGACCCCCACTATCTTTCCCTTCTTTGAATTCAACATCCCCTTCCCTAGCTTTGGACCTGATCCTTGCTTCTAGTCCTGATCCTCACTTACCTGCCACTGGACCTTACTCACTCTGAGTCATTGCACCCAATCCATCACTGCCTGATTCCTGAGATCTGACACCACACCAATATCTCTATCTCCCACCCACCTCAATCTACCCTCAACATTCCCTTACTTACCTGGTCCTCTTGCCACCTTCATAGAATCATAGAATCCCTACAGTGTGGAAACAGGCCATACGGCCCAACAAGTCCACACCAACCTTCTGAAGAGCATCCAAACCTGACCCACACCATCCCTACAACCCTGCATTTCCCATGGCTAATCCACCAAACCTACACATCCCTGGACACTATGGGCAATTGAGCACGGCCAGTCCACCTAACCTGCATATCTTTGGACTATGGGAGGAAAACCAGAGCACCTAGAGGAAACCCACGCAGACACGGGGAGGATGTGCAAACTCCACACAGACAGTTGCCCGAGGCTGGAATCAATCCCAGGTCCCTGGCGCTGTTAGGCAGCAGTGCTAACCACTGAGCCACCATGCCGTCCATCATGTGCACTGGTATCCTTTGTATCTGGCACACTACCCACCTACCCAACCAGCACCCGATCCATCCAGCACCCTACTGTCCCAGCACCCTAAACTCTCACTTGCCTTATGTTCTTATGTGTCACAGCAGCTGTTAAAGTGGCTGTCTATGATGCTACAGCTTTAAAGCATAGAATACTGAAACTGGTCGCAGTGTTAAAGGAGACATGGTTTGTCTTCCCACAACTGTTCAACTGCACAAGGTGCCTGTCAGATTGGAAATGCAGCTTGTCATTCCTGAAGGAGCACTGATTGGAATCCTCTGTCAGAAATGCAAGGTTTTCGCTGTGTCATAAACATAAGGAGCAAGAGGCAATCTGTGTGTGATTGTCACTCCTTGGAAAATCCATCCGTATCCTAAGAACCTATGTGCAAATGTCATTTTTCATTTAAATATCTATTTTGTTTTATTAAGTCGGGTGGAAGTGTAGAATGTTGCAAGATCTTAGCATCTTGTTCAATGGTCCTTTCTGCTGCCCTCTGTTGGAGAGGTAAAAGATACCTGCAGCTAACCCTGTATTAGGCTTGCTCATTGTGATATCACAGCAGGAAATACCAAGACAAATAATTGTTTAAAATTTCTGCTAGTTTGGCATCAATGCCTGCAGATTTATCATCTGCAGTACTTACAGACCCTGTCCCTATCCTAATTTTCATATATTTGTGTTTCTAAAGTACCTTTAATATTTTGCTTCATATTCTATAATAACTTAATTTCATAATTTCTCTTCGTATTCCTGATTGTTTTTCAACATACTTCCTAACCTTTTCATATTCCTTTTTGTTATGCTTAACTTGTTGCCTATACACTTAGTCTATGCGATTATTAATTCACCTATGGTGTGTCTTTGTTGGCAAGATTTTTAGTGGGATATATTTCTCATAGCCTCTCTTGATCATCATTTTAAAATATTCTCATTACTTTCTACTTGTATGTTAGCCCTTAAATCTTGCCGCATTTAGTTACTACTTTGGTCTTTTTTACTTATGCCATTCTTGATGCTCAACTTAAATCTTATTTTGTTGTGATCAGTGTTGCCTAGATATTTCTCGTGTTTACTATTCTTATTTGTTCTGGTTCCTATTACTTTAGCAAATGTGTACTTGGGAACACTCCTGCTCAAAGCTATACATAATGGATAAGAAGTGGGTCTTGCACACTTCATGTAAGAAATCAACTTCCTGTACCCTTTTTGTCGCTTTTTGGCAAATTTTATGTGGTCAGTTAACCATCCAGACAGGCAAAAGGTCCGTGGACAACACCAAAGGCTGAAGGTCCTCCATGACAACATCAGTAGTCCTCTTCCTCGATGAAGTTGTTACTCCCTCCTGACCCAAAGAAGTCCAAAGATTTGCAGGTTAAGTTGATTGGCCATGCTAAATTGCCCCACAGTGTCCAGGGATGTGCAGGCCAGGTGGATTAGCCACGGGAAATGTAGAGTTACAGGAATAGGGTTGGGGGTGGGTCTAAGTGGGCTGCTCTTTGGAGGCTCGGTGTAGACTCAATGGGCTGAATGATCTGCTTCCACACTAGGGATTCTATGATCCTATGACACCGACCACAAACCAAATTTAATAATCATACCTAGCATGGGGCTGGATGAACACAGCAGGTCAAGCAGCATCATAGGAGCAGGAAAACGACACCACCCGGAAACTGGAGGAACAGCACCTCATATTCCACCTTGGGAGCCTACAATTCAATGGTCTCAATGTGAACTTTACTAGCTTCAAAATCTCCCTACCCCTGGCCTCATCCCTGGCAAACCTCCCTCTCATCCCCACCTCCTTGACCTGACACAACCTATCCGCTCCTCCCACCTCACTGACCAATCCCCCACCACTGCCTACCTGCACTCACCTATCGCCATCCCACCTACCTTCCCCAGCCCCTCTCATCCCTGCCTCCTTGACCTGTCCGTCTTCTCCCCCACTTACCCACCCCTGCCAGCTCACTGACCAATCCCCATCACTGCCTACCTACACTCACCTATCACCATCCCACCTACCTTCCCCAGCCCCACCCCTCCTCTCTATTTATTTCAGAGCTTCATCCCCCCACTCCCATTTCTGAAGAAGGGTACTGACCCAAAATGTCAGCTTTCCTGCTCCTCTGATGCTGCCTGGCCAGCTGTGTTCCTCCAGCTCCACACTGTGTTATTTCTGACTCCAGCATCTGTAGTTCTTACTATCTCTGAACATGTATGAATGGTTTCTTTCAGTCTTTCTTATAAATCTTATATATCTAACACTTACCTTTTCTACAAGTTTATTGTACTTCATATTCCTGCAACCTTTACTAAAATGTTTAAACTTTTGGAGGACAGGTGGACAAATTGCCTTTGTGGTTTTAACACAGTTAATTAACTTATCTTCTAAATTTCTGCCCAGTAATGTCAATAACTGTTAGTGAAAATTTTAAAACATTTGTATCGCAGTTGCATACATTGCAATTTCACTGATTTTCCAAATACAATAGCTTTGTCATTATCCATATCTATATCCACTTACATTTGCATTTTTTTCATTGATGGCTAAGTTAACGATGATGGTATTTTTCTGGATTTTTCAGCCATTCAAATAAAATGATAAATCATCTTAAAAATTTTTATTTGTTATCATCATTCCCACATCTGACACTATTAGAACTCTCAAATTCCTTAAATTTGTTCTGATCCTTACTATTCAGAATATCTTAGTAACTTTAGTCAGTCTATTTCACACAATCTAGATGTTCATGCACTGTGTAGCACAGCACAATTGAAAGGTTCTGACATCAAAACTCATTCATCACGAGGCTTGAAACTTTTTGTGATCAATGCAGTGCCCACTGTTTGATCCATATCTTTGTTTTCTTCCTTTGAATCTTCTATTGTGCATTTAGTTTTGAATACTCTGCTATATCATTTGGGACAGTTCATTGAGTAATGTTACTTTGAATCATGCTTGAAACATCATTTGACTATATACTGGGCAGTTCTGTGGTAAGTCCAAAATTTCCCTGCGTCCCAAAATTGTCAAATAGCATCACCATCCTAATTTCTCTCAATTAAAACTCTTCTTGTCAACTACAATTTATACATAGAAGATTTATTCTCCATTTTCTGTCACATGGCTGATTGTACAATTTGCATAATGAATGTTATTGGACAGGAATGCTTTCCAAGTAATTTTTTTGGTGCTCCCAACATTTGTTCTAGCAATGTATTTTATCTGCAAATTTATCTCCGCCCACCCCTCCCAAATCTAGAGAGTGTTTAGACTCAATAAGTTGGAGCAATCTAATATACCAGCAAAGAATCAGGATTTCTGCAGTCTTGCATACAAGCTATTGAATTCTGTTTCATAAAGGTAAAGTGAAGAAGGGTCCTGACCTGAAACTTCAACTTTCCTGCTCCTCTGATGCTGCCTGGCCTGCTGCATTCCTCCAGCTCCATACAATGTTGCCTCTGACTCCAGCATCTGCAGTTCTTGCTATCTCAAAGTCAACAGAGTGCTGCTTTCTCATTAGAGGGAGAGAAAGCGAGAGAGATGACTTGGTACTTTGACCTGAGGGTCATCCCACCTCAGGAAAAGGGAGGTTGAGAAGAAGACTCATTTGTGGCAATGTCAATCAGTATGGTGTCAACTTTGCATTGCGAACCAGCAGTCCAGCCAACTGAGTTAACTGACCCCTATTCTGTCATGTGCATTTCTATGAAATAATCTTTGCTGTTTCTGAATTTATCAAAATCTGACCATAAGCAGTAAATAAATCATCTTTTGGATAAATTTTCTCCATTCAAATTAATAACATGTCCTTCATCCATGTTCAAGTCATCTTCATGGGGTGTCTTCTTAAGAACGGGATACAATGCTCAACTCATCGGTGACCAGATCCGACATGCCACCATGAAAAACCGGAACAACAACATCAGAGAGACGGGGAGAGCGAGAGAGGGAGAGACGGGGAGAGCGAGAGAGGGAGAGACGGGACATGACCGAGAGAGCACCCTTCATCATCCAGCAATTCCTTGGAGCAGAGAAACTACACCATGTTCGTCGCAGCCTTCAACATGTCGTTGATGCCGATGAACATCTCGCCAAGATCATCCCTACGCCTCCACTTCTCGCCTTCAAACAACGACTAAACCTTAAACAGAACATGATTTGCAGCAAACTATCCAGCCTTCAGGACAACAGTGACGACACACCACACAACTCTGCAATGACAACCTCTGCAAGACATTCCAAATCATTGACATGGATACTACCATCACACAAGGGAACACCATCCACCATGTACCAACAGGTACTCATGTGACTTGGCCAATGTGTCTACCTTATACACTGCAGGCAAGGACGCCCCAAGGCATGGTATATGGGTGAGACCATGCAGATTCTACAACAGCAAATGAGGGGACACCACGCAACAATCGCCAGGTGGGATGTTCCTTCCTAGTTGGGGAACACTTCAGTGGTCAAGGACATTCAGTTTCCAATCTTCAGGTAAGTGTCCTCCAAGGCGGACTTCAAGATACACAGCAACACAGAGTCATCGAGCAGAAACTGATAGCCAAGTTCCGTACCCACGAAGTTGGCCTCAACCGTGATTTTGAGTTTATGTCGCGTTACACATAACCTGACCATACTGTCCTGTATCTGTAAAATCTTCCTTACTGTCCTGTTTTGACACTAACACCTTGATAATTTGTTGTAATCTCTCTACCTTAATTAGTTTGTACATTTTTGGATTACTTATTACTTTGGTTTGACCTTTGGCACGTGACTCTTATACCTATCAGGCTAATCCAACCATTTGATTTGTCTCCAGCATGAACTTATTTTCAATTTTTTGTAGTTATCGCTCTGCCTCAATTAATCAGATCATAGGTCATCCCTTCACTTGCTATTCAGCTATTGACACTCAGGCTATCTGACACTTTCGATCACCTGCAAAGACTTGTTCTTCAGCCTATCAACACACCACTCACACCATTTGTTCTTTCTTTCAATCTCTCCACTTGTAGATTCTGTGCCTGTGTGCTTGCTTCACTTCACCTAATGAAGCACTCCAAAAGTTTATGAATTCAAATAAACCTGTTGGACTATAGCCTACAGTCATGTGACTTCTGGCCTTTTTAAAAGCAATGAGGATTTCTGCCTCTGTCACCTTTCCAGGGAGTAATATTCAAATCTTCACCATACCCTAGGTGAACCATCTCTTTCGACTCTTATCGAGTTCTTCTTCCTATTACTATAAATCTGTGCCCCCTCCAGCTCCTGGAATAATCGTGGACTTTTTGTTTCCTCATCAATCTGACAGGTAGAAACTTGTCAAAAGCCTTTCCAAAATCCATCGACATCATACAAACCATACTACTACCATCAAGTGACCTTGTTGTCATCTCAAAAAGAATTCAGGCAAGTTAATCTGACATAAACTTCCTTCAACAAATCCGTCTGACAGCCTCGATAAATCTATGCCTTGCTAATTAGCAATTAATACAGTACTGCAGAACATTTTCTAATGATTCATTTATGACTGAGATTAGGCTAACTGGTCTGTAGTTAGTCAGACTATCCTTTTCTCCCTCTTTAAACATTGGTGAAACATCAAAAATTCCAAACCACCTGATTACTGGCATGATAAAATACTGGTTAGAGTCTCTGCTAATTTGTCCTTGTTTCTATTAACCCAGTAGACATTTGATCTACTTGCTAAGATTCTGAACGTCCTTAATTTTTCTTCCCTCATCCTATCTCGTATATTTCACACTCCTTCAGTGTAAAAATATTTATATCAACCCCTCTTTTTTGAAGACAGATGCAAAATATTTATTAAGAATTACGTTCCACATCTTTTTTGTCCGCAAACAGGTTATCCTTTTGGTCTGTACTGGGATTTACATTTTACTCAATTATCCTCCAGTTCTTCATGTATTAATAAAACATCTTTGCATTTTATCATTTGGAATCTGTCTTGCGTGGAATTCATGCGCTTAAAGGTCTCTCTCCTCAGATCCTAATCCCTCGAGGAGGACCCTAACAAATCATAAATTCATAAAATGTGCAGCATGGAAACTAGACCATTCAGCCCAATTTATTCACACCAGTGTTTGTGCTTCAACTGCATTTTGTGGTTGTGAGTTCCACAATCTAATCACTCTCTGGAATTTGCTGTAGGGTTTTTCAGTAACCAGGTCACATTTACGGCCCTAGGAATTTGGTGTTTTCCCATAAGTGGAAACAATGCCTATATACAAATCTATCAAATACTTTGAGATTCTCAAAGAGTTCCTTCGGGTTCTTTTGGAAAAAAGAGCCCCAACTTATTCAATATTTCCTGGCAGGTAGAACCTTGCAATCTAATAACATATTGGTAATTTCTTTTGTGCATTTGCCATTTTTTTCTGTGTGTGTATGGAGACCAGATCTTTTCAGAATACTGCATGATAACAACTTTAGGTGGACACGGTTTTTAACTCTTTACATACCACAAAGGATAAAACACCTCAACATACAGGAACGTGGTCTCTGACATTTTTGATCTCCAAGACAACGACAATCTGCCACTGGAAAAGATAATTAAGGAAACCAACACAAATATTCTCTCTTCTCCTACTGCATAATTAGTTCGACTGCTATTTCTGTCAGTTTGGGTACAGGAAATATTAGAATTTTTTAAAAGCTAACGCAAGAAGTATGCCATGACAGAGGTGGCAATAAAATCATGGTTCTTTTAAAGAAATCGCTCCTCCTTCATCAGCTGAAAGCTATGGAAAAGATGGGTTTAGCTGCAATCTTTTTCTGGCATAGTTCAATTGTATCCCGGTGCGACACTCCGCAATTCTTCCAACCTACAGACTCCAGAACATGTCAGTCACACAGCAAATATTTCCCTCTTGTCTGGAAGTCTTAAGTGGCCAATTGAAATAATTTATGGATGCATGAAAGCTGTCACTGAAGGAGCAGAATGTTCAAGACTGATGGAGAATGGAACTGTGACAAATATGAATTAGTTCTATTCCATTTTAGTCAGATAGCTGTCAATTTGAATAGTATGAAAAGGATGAGAATTGAAAAAGCCACCTGCATCTTCAAACCTATTGCATTGTCCATATAGTGACACGAGTTTCCTTAGTTACAGGCTTGAGAAAGTGTCTAACAAATTATTTTCAACTATATATAAACATTTGGTTGATCCAGTAATAGATAAGATTAGACAGCTCATTACTTCTTGACAGATCTTAATTTCTAATGCTTCTTGGCGATATGTTTTGAGCTATGAACAGAACGAGTAACGAACAGTGCTCAATATAGTTGAATTAAACAAGTAAATATAATTTGACAGGCAGATATAGATGACTTTCAACTGGAAAGGAAATGAGAAGAAGTGGAGTGGTGAATTCAGTTTAAAGAGGAAGAGGTTACAAGTTAGTTTCACAACCCTTTATTGTGTTCCAGTCGAGGACGTGAATGACTGTGCATGGGTTACAGATTCACTTGTTGTTTCTTTAATGGTTCAAAATTAGAGTAATGTTGATGTGACAGTTTCCTCTGTCTGTTCCATTTGCTTGAAAATAATTGATTCTAACTTTGACATTCATAAATGAGTTACTGAAGATTGAGCCCCAGTAAGATAACACGTCAAAAAAGATACCCAAAATCCTAGGGAGAGGGACTCACTGAGAAGGATGATTCAAAATATGGTCAAGAGTCAAGAAAGGGAAAAAAGACATCAAAAATTAATTGAAATGCAGGTATGAAATACAATAGGAAACCCACATAAGGCCAGCTGCTGGACACTGTTGCAATAGTTTTCTGTAATTATTGGATAAAGTATGAATTTTCGAGGCAATTGAAAGAATTCACTCTAGCATCAGAAAAGAATGAGCTTCTAAATTGATATGGCCCCTTTTTTTCTACAGGCAAGTGGGAAATGAATTAACTGAAACCAGGAATTTCCTGCAGTTAGTTTAATCCACTCATGGTGTTTTGCAGCTAACAACGGAGGACACCATTTTTTATTCTAGTAGAACTTCACCTAATGCAGCGCTTCCACCACAGACTAATCCACATCAGCGAAACTGATGGTAGTATAATAATGAGGGAAGGCTGGTACATTGTCTGACACACTTCCTTTTAAATGAGATTTTAAATCAGGGCTTCATCTACATTTCAAATACTCCAGTTGCAAAAGTAGCAGTAAACAAATTTCAAAAGGTACAGAATAGTTGTAAGCGTTTTGGTATAGTGAAAGACGTGAATTTTCATTTATATAGTTACTTTTATTATTTTAATAGAAGCTTAGGAAAGTGTTAAGAGAGAAATAATTGAGATATATGATGATTTAGCCTGGGAAGAAGCCATTTCTTCCCTTACTGATATGAGTATGAAAACATATTCACTAAATTTCTTCACAATACCTTACTGGCAAAACAGTAATAGCTTAATTAGCTATTAAATTCAGTTAATATTTTTACGTTGTCTGGATCCATTACCCATATGACATGGAGTTTCCAGGTGGTCCTACAGAGCAAACTTTGAGGAAATGAAATATCCTTATATCTGGTATAACAATTATGGCATTTCTGCAGTAAGATAACAAGAAAGTACAAAATAGGAGCAGGCCAATGAATTCTTATGCCCACTCTGCCATTCAGTGAGATCATGACTAATCTTCCTCTTTAACACTATTTTCCCGCTGTCCCTTAATACAATCCATAGAATCCTTACTGTGTGGAAACAGGCCATTCGGCCCAACAAGTCCACACCACCCCTCGAAGAGCATCCCACCCCAACCCATTCCTATAATTTCCCATGTCTAACACACCTAACCTAAACATCCCTGGGCACTATGGGCAATTTAGCATAGCCAATCCACCTAGCCTGCTCATCTTTGGACTGTGGAAGGAAACCGGACCACCCAGAGGAAACCCACGCAGACACGGGGAGAATGTGCAAACTCCACACAGACAGTCGCCCAAGGGTGGAATCAAACCCAGGTCCCTGCTGCTTTGAGGCAGCAGTGCTAACCACTGAGCCACCATGCCGCCCAAGTACGTTTGCAATACATAAAAATCTATCAATTCCAGTCTTGAGAGAACAGCAGAGTAGAAAATAAATTAAAATCGAAGCATAAATGTGAAATATAAGACCACCTGTTGGACACTATCATGGCAAAAATACAGCGCAAAAATATTGTGCTTTTATTGTAGCATAAAATTGAATAAGGTTTTACATCATCTACTGTATCTTAAAGTTGAATTGATAAAATTTCTGGCTGCCTACTTCCAGAGGTTACCTCAGTACACCCACACTTGGACATTCAGCACTTTTTTTTATTTGTTCATATGTTCTGTGTCCATTAATTAATATTTCTGGCTAGGCTGGCATTTATTGCATAATCCTAATTGAAAGAGGGCCGTTCAAAGTCATGTCGATCAGATCAGGTAAGGAGGACATATTTCCTTCCCGAAAGGACATGAGGCCAGACATTAACATTGACGCTGGTCAGATGAAGATTTTTAGGCCAGGTTTGAATTAAAAATTTCATATCCTTTTATTGAATTTGAACATCACTATCTTCCATGGTGGGATTTGAACCTATATTCCCCAGGAAACTGGCCTAGGACTCTGGATTAGTAGTCCAGTGACATGACCATTACATAACTGCCTCCCTGCCACAGAGTGTAAAGCTACATAGTTTTCACCCTGAAGGTACCGACTATTACTCTCCAATCTCTTGGATCCATGCCAGCGGAATAAGAGGTTGAGGGTGAGGTGAAAACTCTGGAGAATGGGAGAGATGGCCGCATCTCCCTGGATAACAAGGTGTGGAGCTGGATGAACACAGCAAGCCAAGCAGCATCATAGGAGCAGGAAGGCTTAACGTTTCGGGCCTAGACCCTTCATCAGAAATGGGGGAAGGGAAGAGGGTTCTGAAATAAATAGGGAGAGAGGTGGAGGCGGATAGAAGATGGATAGAGGAGAGGATAGGTGGAGAGGAGGCAGACAAGTCAGAGAGGCGGGGATGGAGCCAGTAAAGGTGAGCGTAGGTGGGGGGGATAGGGAGGAGATAGGTCAGTCCAGGAAGGACGGACAGGTCAAGGGGGCGGGATGAGGTTAGTAGATAGGAGATGGGGGTGGGGCTTGAGGTGGGAGGAGGGGATAGGTGAGAGGAAGGACACGTTAGGGAGGCGGGGACAAGCTGGGCTGGTTTTGGGATGCGGTTGGGGTAGGGGAGATTTTGAAGCTTGTGAAATCCACGTTGATACCATTGGGCTGCCCTCGACCGTGTCTCCCGCATTTCCCGCAACTCATTCCTCACCCCGTCCCCGCAATAATAACCAAAAAAGAATCTCCCCCCATCCTCACGTACCACCCCACCAACCTCCAGATCCAACGCATCATCCTCCAACACTTCCGCCATCTGCAATCAGACCCTACCACCAAAGACATTTTTCCCTCCACACCCTTGTCTGCTTTCCGGAGGGACCACTCCCTCCATGACTCCCTTGTCCGCTCCACACTCCCCTCCAGCCCCACCACACCCGGCACTTTTCCCTGCACCCGCAGGAAGTGCTACACCTGCCCCCACACCACCTCCCTCACCCCAATCCCAGGCCCCAAGAAGACTTTCCACATCAGGCAGATGTTCACCTGCACATCTGCCAATGTGGTATACTGCATCCGCTGTACCCGT
>JAHRHZ010000018.1:55569163-55602366 GCA_024137785.1 Ginglymostoma cirratum
GGCGCCGATGCAGTCATCAATGTAACGGAGGAAGAGGTGGGGTTTAGGGCCAGTGTAGGTACGGAAGAGGGATTGTTCCACGTAACCTACAAAGAGGCAGGCATAGCTTGGGCCCATGCGGGTACCCATGGCCACCCCCTTTGTCTGTAGGAAGTGGGAGGAGTTGAAAGAGAAGTTGTTGAGGGTGAGGACGAGTTCGGCTAAGCGGATGAGGGTGTCGATGGAGGGGGATTGGTCAGTTCTGCGGAACAGGAAGAAGCGGAGGGCCTTTAGGCCATCAGCATGGGGAATACAGGTGTATAGGGACTGGACGTCCATAGTAAAAATGAGGTGTTGGGGACCGGGGAATTGGAAGTTCTGGAGGAGGTGGAGGGCGTGGGTGGTGTCACGGACGTAGGTAGGGAGTTCCTGGACCAAGGGGGTGAAAATGGAGTCTAGGTAGGTGGAGATGAGTTCGGTGGGGCAGGAGCAGGCGGAGACAATGAGTCGGTGGTGGAGGTGAGTTCGGTGGGGCAGGAGCAGGCGGAGACAATGGGTCATGGTGGAGATGAGTTCGGTGGGGCAGGAGCAGGTGGAGACAATGGGTCGTTATCCTTGATAATTCAGTAACTTGTTTGTAATGTTTTAAAATTTTATTGACAACATACTTGTGAGACAGTATCAGGCAGGCAACAAAACTGTTAAAATGGTGTCAAAATGTGTTTGTCCTTTTTTATATTACTATCAGTGTTTGAGTAACGGTGTTGTGTTTTTAAGATATGGTGTTTTGCCACGTGGTTGCTCTTGTCATTTAGGTTGCCAAACTCTGCACTATGTGCTGTCAAACTCTGCTTTAGTTCACACCAGCCCCGAACTCCACAACGGCCTGAATTGGGTGGTTGTTAGAATTTCTTTCTGTACTTACTCACATTTATTTACTTTATGTTGGAGACATGTTTCTTGGTCTGAGCAACTTTGCAACTTGTGTAGGTTCTGAGAGGACTGCACAAACATGCACATCTTCCACATGTAATCTGTTTATCTGAAATGACATCATTGCGGATCAGATCGTTTTGAGTGATTTAAAGGGCTCCACTATACAATCAAGAATATGAGCAGCAGCTTTTGGAAAGTCTTTCAGCCACAGTCTGTAAGATGATGATATTGCATGCTCCCTTCCGCTTGATTTATTTGTAGCTCTGACCAGTTTGGGTAGAACTTCCTGTGTTTTCTGACATGCTATCATTAACTGATGCAGCTACAGAGAGTGCCAGTAGCCTGGGTGCCTTGGTATGTAATATCTGTTTATATTTTTCATGTTTTTTTTAAATTTGCATGTGTTTGCTACACTTGATTCTAAATTTTAGAGGACAGGTTTGTGTCAATGGATTTCATTGTTCCTAGGTGCAAAAGAGAAATGCTGCATGTCTGATAAGGGCTGTTTTCTCAGAAACTTTACATGAAATTATTTTTGTACAGATCTCTAAGCAATGGACCATAACGTTCTGCATTAAAAAAAAGTTAAAATTACATCTGGGTGAATTGACAGTTAATGATTTTGTTGAGATAATTGTTTGAAAAATGTAAATACTTTAATTCACAACTTTATTTAGTATAAATTGTCTTCTCAATTGTTATGTCCTCTGAATATCTATTTCATTTCTCTTATTGAAATGCAGAACGTTTTGTGATGATTACTTTCAAATTATGTGGTGTTGTGATGTTGCTGGACCCCAAAGTATTGAGTCAAAACCTATTGCAACGGGAGCTTCATATCCACAATTCTTTGTACCAGTATTTGCTAACCGCAACAAAGCAAGGAGCTTAAGCAAGTATTACCAAGGAGTAGTGGTCACAGTGATAGATGCAAGGAAGGTTACAGCAGAGGTTTTCTCACTGTGACCATTGGCCTTGAGGTGATCTAGAAAGGGGTCATGCAGCACATCTTGTGTTTCTGTCACCCAACAGAGCATATTTCTCAATCTTCCTCTTCTTATTTGCACCCAGTTATTTCTGACACCTTACAGCAACAAAAACAAGTTTTCTTCAATGACAGCTCCAGTTTCCTTTAGATGTTTAATAATTTTAAGAAGTCATTTTGAACATTTTGCTGTTTTCAAAAGGTCTTTCACACATAAGAATTTGAATAGTTTGTGCTCTAATTTCTGTAGAGACAAATTTTGAAAAGAAATTTCAGCATCAAGTTAAATAGCTGAAAGAACAACAGGTCAAGATGTCATATGTAAGATTTACTGCAACAAGTAACTTAAAAACATTATTGACTAAACACTATCTTTGTCAGCAACTTATATTTTCACCCTCAGATCAGAAAACCAATTTTCCGTTTTAGTCCTAGTGAAAAAACACTTTAGCACTGTTCTTTGAATAGGCAATTATTTATACCAAAATCAAACCAAAGTGATTCATAGCTCCCAAAAGTTTATTCCCATTCTTTTCTCAGCCTCTTAACTTGCAAACTTAGAAATGATTTTCACAGTAAAGTTTTAATTTCCCAGAGATTCTCTCTCAAGCTGAAAGAGGGTAACCCTCCCTAACTGCATTATGGGTCTACCTACACCACATGGGGTGGCACAGTGGTTAGCACTGTTGCCTCACAGCACCAGGGACCTGGGTTCGATTCCACCCTTGGGCCACTGTCTGTGTGGAGTTTTCACATTCTCCCCGTGTCTATGTGGGTTTCCTCCCACAGTCCAAAGATGTGCGGGCTGTGTGGATTGGCCATGCTAAATTGCCCATAGTGTTCAGGAATGTGTACATTAGGTTGCTTATAGGGGGATGGGTCTGGGTGGGATGTCTGAGGGTCGGTATGGACTTGTTGGGCCAAAGAGCCTGTTTCCACACTACAGGGATTCTACGAACTGCAGTGATTCAAGAAAATAGCTCACCACCTTCATGGCAGCTAGCGATGGGCAATAAATGGTGGTCTAGCCAGTGACCATCGCATGAATGAATAAAGAAAACAAATCTGAGTCTTCTGCATTCCTGTGTGCAAACTATAGAAACTTTTCAGTCTCTAACTTCTCCTTCTCTTCCACATCCAGGCAGACACAAAACACTGTCTGCTATATTCAGTGGTATTCTAGGAAAACCTGTGATCCAATTTTTACAATGGGCCCTCTGAACCCTTCCCCATCACAATGTTAATCCCAAGGGCCACTTACCTCAATAGGAATGCTCACTAGCTATCTTTGAGAGCCCAATTTTCTTTGATCTTGGAAATAAATGGACAGTCAAAAGCACAATTAATTAAAGCCTGACATTTACACTATTTTTCTGAGGTTTTGGCAATTTACTTTCTCCAATGTTAACACACATGCTGCTGCCATTCTTTTCATATCCAGAAATGCTCTTACACACAACTGAATGCATTTATCCCCCATCACTAAATCATCCTTTTTTTTAGGATATTAACCACCACTAGTAAATCACCCTCATTTTCCAATTGAATAATTTACACACAAAATCCATTGAAGTCAATGCAGACCACCAAATTTAAGAGAGAGGGACTGGGGGCTAAATTAAAACAGAGTTGAATGGGGAAATAAAACACTCTACCTGGTATGGTGCCCAGCTCTCTCTAAAGGCTCAAGAGTATTGGTGAACACCTTGTGCTCCATCTCCAAGAATACCTAGGCATGAATGTACCCACAGAAAAACAGAGACTGCTGCCATTGCCTCCAAGATTAAACTCCCTGTGCCTTGTTCCCATTAAAATAATCTGAGCCCTTCTTTGATTTAATGATCTAACCACCCACTCTGACAAATAGACAGATTTCAGAACTGGTCACACCGCTACCTTCATTGTGCCTTAAATTTAATGACATGGTCCCAAAACATAAAAATCGACTAAACCTCATAATTGAAACAGTTGTTTTTCATGAGGGAGTTAATGATGAAATTAATTTGCAATTATTGCCACAAATGTGGGGAAGTGGAAAATAAATACCAAAATGCAATGTTGTTGAAGCAAGGATTACATTGACACTGAGATTAGTTGAGTTAGTTGCTATTACATCTTTTAAAGAGAATTGCAAACTCTGATTAGAGACATTCTCAGAAATTTGACCAAGTGACATCTGTAAAAGTTTTTTAGTTTGTATTAGAGAGATGGGACTCTTCGTGATTGAATGTTCATGTCAGTCGTTATTATGTGAGTGGTTGTCCAAACTAAGGAGTCATCTGTAAGCAGGACATGTTGGGGAGCACAGAAGAGGGAGAAATTCACAAAAGACAGCAAACTTTGCAGGTATTGATTTCACCAGTAACTCTAATAAAACAAAATTGTATGAACATCAGCTTAGCAATGACATGAATGAATTCACAGCAGCAATGTTGCTTCTGAACCAACCTGTGTCATGACTTAAGTGGGAAGAGTACACTGATAATTGGACCCTACTATTTCCTCTGTTGTACCAAAATGCATAAAATCCTAATTAGATCATGAAAATAAGCAATTTCCTTGACAGCCTGCCATTTAGGAGAAAAGAAGTCTACACCAAATTTTGTCATAAGCAGAAAATAACTCTTCATTGTAATCACACTTGCAAAAGTCAGAGAAAAAAAAGCATTTCTAATCCACTTTTAAGGATCTTATGCTCTATCCCTTTAAACAAAACAAATAATTTATTGATTCATTATTAAGACAGATAAAAGGCGCATAGCTTGCCACAGATACATCAAGTGGGAGAATATATACAGGGAAAACAAAGTTCAGAAGATTAAAAGTTACACACAGAATCATAGAATCCCTGCAGTGTGGAAACAGGCCCCTCGCTCCAATAAGTCTACACCGATCCTCAGAGGATCCCACCCAGACCCATCCCCCATAACCCACTTAATCGACGAATCCCTGAACACTATGGGCAATTTAGCATGGCCAATCCAACTAACCTGCACATCTTTGTTTTATGGGAGGAAACCAGAGCACCTGGAGGAAACCCACACAGACACGGGGAGAGTGTGCAAACTCCACACAGACAGTGGCCCAAGGGTGGAATCGAGTCAGGGTCCCTAGCGTTGTGAAGCAGCAGTGCTAACCACTTAAAATGTCTGGAACCAAACCAAGTGACAACACAAAGGTCAATAAACTCTTTCTTTGTGACACTTCTCATGGGCAATTGCCCCAAACTCAGCTCAGCAACAATATTTCTAAGCCATCCCCTGGGCTCTGTCTGGATAAAAAAGAATTTTTATCGAGTGATACAAATTTCTTTGCAGGAGAGGCTATTATCCTCTCGACTTCAACCCTACTGGTACCTGTACCTGTATTGAGACTCTATCCTGAACTTACATTCCCCTAGACTCTTTAAATATTTATGTCAATTCTGTTTTAATGGACTTCCCTGCAACTCATTAACCATGTGTGGCGAAGAATCCCAAATTGTGGCCAATGTAAAAATTATCCTTCTTCCTTCCATAATAACATAAAACAAAGAGCTGTTGATGTTGGAAAGCAGAAACAAAACAGAAATTGCTGGAGAAACTCAACAGGTCTGGCAGTATCAGTGGAGAAAAAGCAGAGTGAATGTTTCAGATCCAATGACCCTTCTTCAGAACTAATAGCAGCTGATTCTTTCTTCCATCTTGGTTATTCAATGAGAGTCTGAATTCTCTGTTTCCTCATTCCCCATTTACCATCCATTGGGAACAACTTTCACAAATGACATAGTGAATTGCTAATTTATACTCATCCATTTACTGCGCCAAATCCACATAATACTTTGCTGCTGAACCAAGGTCTGTGGGAAATTCTGATGACTATGTCTTTCTCATTTCTTAGTCTGTATATATGCAACAAGATTTGACCCTCAAGACCTTTTCCCCACCTATCTAAGAATTAAACCATCGAGACCCCCATCCCCTTCTACACATGAACAACACTCTCCTGATCTCCCTCAACTCTGGGCAGGTGCCAATCATTCTTCCTGCTCTGACCTTCTCAGTTTTTGGTAACCCATTCCTTCCCATGCTCTGAATGCCACAGTTCAGTATCCTTCAGCCACTGTTCACTGTTCTCCAACCTGCCATCTGGTGCTGATTCTATCCTGTCAAAAACCCTGCCTGACCTCTGACTCCTCACTAACTCACTGTGACTTAGTCCCACTTCCAACAATCCTTAATCAGGGAGATTAATTTTAGAAAGAGCTAGCACAAGCAGAATAGCAGAATGGCCTCCTGGGAGCTACATATCTGTCATTCTGTATAGCTCATAGAAATCAAGAAGTGGTTTTGGCAGAGCTGAGTAAAAACCTAACTTTATTTTGGTGATATTTAAGCCTTTGTTTTGATTGGGGTTGTGGTAGGTAATTTTTCATATCAGTTGTGGTTAAATATTTGCCTGAAGGGATTCATCTTTTTTTTCCCTTTTGCAGGTGCGTAAGCTACAGTTCCGAAAAGAACCAATAGCTGTTACACAGCCTCAGTCTATACCCATCTATGAAGCTTGTGCATGTTTTATTACTGTGTTGTTGAAACCAAATTTAAATGACATATGCTGAGGTTGTCCATTTTTAGATATTGCATGCACTGTATTTTAGCATAATTGTAACCAAATAGATGTTTGTGTTTGGTTAGTTTTTTTCAAATGATGTGCAAAAGGAGTTCTTGTAGGCCACAATGCATGAATCACTCACTGCTTTTATCTTTGAATTTTGATTCTGGGAGCCTGATGTCTGGGAGCCAGCTCAATGTCTGTGCTGTTGTATCAGTTTTCCATCTCCTGGCGACAGATTCATAGTTCTTAATTGTCTGCTACTTGGGAAAACCAGGTTTAACCACTTAGATGCAGGTAGCCAACTTAGAACTGTTAAGCTCAAGAATCTGAACTGAAAATCAACATAAAAGTAACTATGAATGAACTAAAAACACACAAGTATGCATTCGGAGAGTCCGAGACAACAAGCATGGGGCTGGATGAACACAGCAGGCCAAGCAGCTCACATTCGGAGAGGGTTGCTAACTCTTTGGACAAGTTCCAGCAGTTTAATTGCATGATTTCCCAGCCTCAACAGCCCTGAATAGTAAAACAACATTTATCCTTTGTCAGTACTTTTACAGTTAATGAATGGAGAGGGCTAAATGGAAGTGGAAAATAAACTTCAATTTTCTCGTTGTCCTGTGACGTTCCTCCTGGATTGCGTACTTTATTGAGCAAATTAATTGATAATTCTTCACAACTCTAAACCAGTCTTGGAGGGTTGACAACTCTACATTCAGGAGAGGTGCTAATGTGCCTGTTTTGTAAAGGTTCACTGGCTCAGCCTTTGTAACTATGTTGCCTTGGAAGCTAATGACTCTGAATAAGGTTTGATGGAGACATAGTTCCAGTATGGAATTTTATTAAAGTTAATGAAATAACTCAACAGAAGGCAGTATCCTGTCATCAAGTCACCTTTAATTTACAAGTGGAGAGCCTTCCCATATTCCAAAATTGGCCTAACCAATGTCCTGTACAGTTGCAATATGACCTTCCAACTCCTATACTCAACGCACTGACCAATAAAGACAAGCATACCAAATGCCTTCTTCACTATCCTGTCTGCCTGGGTCTCCACATTCAAGATGGGGTCATTGCCTCTGAATGAGTGTCCTCTGCAATGCTAAGACTAATTTTCCTGTGGTTTGCTTCCAGGAAAATTCATTCCAGAGAGAAAATGCAGGAAATTTGGGCAGAGACCTTTTGCACATTCTGTTGCCCTGGACCTGTACCAACAAGGCAGACTCAATCTTGCACCTATTTTTAATGGCAGTTGACAAAGTTGGGTGCTGTGCACAAATCACTTGCAATCAGCAAATCTTATAGTAGTGAGGCATGACAAGGTATGTAGGACTTCCTTTCACAGTCACTAAATTTTGCATTTGGAGATTTCTGACAGTGTTCAGAAGACCCAAGGCATGTGTCCCGTTCTGTAGCTTTTACTATGTTTCCAACCCACCATTAAACTTGCAACAGGAGTGTGATCAATTGACATGTTTTTTCCAACAATGAGACTGCAGTGTAGAGAGAAAGAAACACAGCAATTGAACCTGTTGGCTCTTGCTGTCTAAATGTTTCAACAAGTTCACTAATAGTTTAGGGCAAACTGATATCAAGATCAGTCAGAGTCCACTGAATAATCTGTAGGAGGCCAGGATAAATCCAAGTTAAATGCAATATTCAACATCCTTTTATCCTTTGTTCATACGATATGGATAGTGCAGATAAAACCAGCATTTTGTCCCCCACCCCCTACTGCCCTTGAGAAAGTGGATGTGAGCTATCTTAAACTACTGGAGTCCAATGTAGTGCAAGCATGCTCACATGCCGTTAGAAAGGAAGTTCCGGATTTTGACACAGCAACAGTGAAAGAGGAACAATTAAGTTTGAAGTCAGAATGTTTAGTGACGTGGAAGGGAAATTACACGCAGTTGTGAAGACTCTTCAAATAGTGCATCTTACACCATCCCAATGAGGCAGGACAGTGCATACTTCCAAATTGTTCTACATCCCAAGACTACTTCTAATGCACCTCACAACTTCACTATCTCAGCAATGCTGGAGAATGTGATGAACCTTTGCTGTATCCATGCAATTCCTACCCATTCTCACTGATGATACGACTAGCACTATAGATTGTGACATATAGATCTATTCCCCCATTCGGTTCCAAACATAAGGTAAATTGATCTGATTTGACCATTAATGGTATTGAAACAGTTTGAGAATCCCAGACATGGGACAGATCTTTCCCTTCTGCTGTCTGAAAATGTATAACAGATTTCATCCATAAGGTGTATGCATGGTGCCAAACAACTGGACATTCCAGGCCCAGGTTCTCCCCTTACTATTTATGATTATCCCTCAAGTCGATACGTAGCACCTTGAGTTCAATCCCAAACTTATTAGGTGTGTTTTTAGATATCTGAAAGGTAAATAGAGGCAAAAGTGGACATTGGACTGTTGGAAAATGAGACTGGAGAAGTAGTGATGGGGAACAAAGAAAGGGCAGGGGAACTGAATAGGTACTTTGAATCAGTTTTCACAGTGGAAGATATCAGCAGCATACCAAAACTTCAAGCAAATCAGGGGGAGAGGTGAGTATAGTGCCTATCACTAAGGAGAAGGTTCTGGAGCAGCTGAAAAGTTTAAAGGTGGATAAATCATGTGGATATGATGGATCACACCGCAGAGCTCTGGAGGAGATTGCTGAGGAAATTGTGTAGGGACTGGGGCTGATCTTTCAGGAATCACTGGAATTGGGGAGGGTCTCAGAGAACTAGAAAATGGCTGTTGTAACACCAATGTTTAAGGAGGGAGAAAGGCAGAAGACAGGAAACTATAGGCTGGTTAGAGATAGTAAGAACTGTCTGACCTTGATTGTTGGTAAGATTTAGAGTCCATTATTAAGAATGAGATTGAGGAGTATTTGAAAGTGCATGGTGAAATAGGGCTGAGTCAACATGAATTCATCAAGGGAAGGTCATGCCTGACAAACCTGTTAGAGTTCTTTGAAGAGATGGTAAGCAAGTTAGACAAAGGAGGGCTGTTGGATGTCATCTATTTGGACTTCCAGTAGTCCTTTTACAGGATACCTCCCAGGAGGTTCTAAATAAGATAGGATCCCATGTTGTTTGTGACAGGGTATTGGCATGGATGGAGAATTGACCATCTGGCAGAAGGCAGACAGTGAGGACAAAGGGTCTTTTTCAGTATGGCAGCTAGTAACTAATGGAATTACACAGGGGACAGAGTTGGGACCACAACTATTCACACTTTATGTTAACAATGAAGGAACAGAGAGCATTGTTGCTAAGTTTGCAGATGACACATAGATATGTGGTGGGGCAGGTAGTGTTGAGGAATTGGGAAGGCTGAAGAAGGAATTGGACAGACTAGGAGAGTGGGCAATAAAATGGCAAATGAAAAAAAATGGGAAAGTATGAGGTTATGCACTTTAGCAGGAAGAATAGAGGCATTGACTATTTTCTAAGTGGGGAAAAGTTTTGGAAATCTGAAGCACAAAGAGACTTAGAACTCCTTGTTTGGGATTCTCTTAAGGATAACATATAGGTCCTGTTGGCGGTTAGGAAGGCAAATACAATGTTAATATTCATTTCAAGAGGACTAGAATACAAGAGAAGAGATATGCTACTGAGGCTGTTTAAGGTTCTAGTCAGACTACATTTGGAATATTGTGAGCAGTTTAGGGCCCCATATCTAAGGAAGGATGTGCTGGCATTGGAGGGAGTCCAAAGGAGGTTCATAAGAATGATTCTGAGAATGAAGAATTTGTCATATGAGGAGCAGTTGAGAACTCCAGGTTTGTACTTGATTGAGTTTAGAAAGACCAGGGAGGATTGCTTTGAAATTTATAAAGCACTGAGAGACTGTAGAATGTTGTGGAGGCAAAGTCATTGAGTGTCTGACAGAGGTAGATAGATTCATGATTAGTAAGAGGATCAAAGGTTATGGGGAGAAGGCAGAAGAATGAGGTTGAGAAACATATCAGCTATGACCCAATGGCGCAGCATACTTGATAGACTGATGGCCTAATTCTGCTCCTGCATCTTGTGTTGTTATGGTCTCAGTGGTTGCAGTGGGGCTGTTGAAAATTTCAAAGCAATCAGATATGGTCAATATGGTTTTGTGAAAGGGAAATCATGTTTGATTAACTTACTAGAACTGTTGGAGGAAGTAACAAGCAATGTAGATAAAGTTGTGCATGTGATGTTAGATTTGCAGAAAGCATTTGATAATGTTCCACATCAAAAGTTGCTAAAATAAGAGATCGTGGTGTGGTGCATAACATTTTGTGCATGGATAAACAATTGGTTAGCCAACAGGAAACAGTAGAATAAATGGTTCATTTTCAGGTCGACAAGATGAAGTGAACAATTTAGAATCTATATAAATGACTTAAATGGAGTGACTGAATGTCTGGTTGCTAAGTTTTCTGCTGGCACAGAGACAGGTACAAAAGTAAAGTGGATAGAGAGATTTTGCAAAAGAATATAAATAGTTAAGTGAGTAGGCAAAAATTTGGCAGATGAAATGTAATGCGGGAAAATGTGAATGTGTCATTTTGGCAGGAAGAATAGAAAAGCGGCATGTTGTTTAACTGTAGAGAGATTGCAGAATTCTGGGGTACAATAGGATCTGAGTATCCTGTAACATGAAAAGATATAACATGCAAATACAACAAGCAATTAAGAAGGGAAATAGAATGTTGTCTATTGTAAAGGGGTAGAATTTAATTAGTGGGACAAAAAATCGAAAGAACTGTGGATGCTTTAAATCAGAAACAAAAACAGAAATCTGAGGAAGGGTCACTCGACCCGAAAGCTTAACTCTGATTTCTCTGCTTAATTAATGAATGTTTTGCTAAGTTGAATCTGACATTGGTGAGACCACATTAAGAGCTTTGGTTTCTTAGTTTCACAAAGGACATAACTGCATTAGAGGCAGTCCAGAGATTGTCCGCTAAACTAAGAGGAGGCTATTGTATGAGGAAACGTTGGACAGGTTTGAGCTTTATCTTTTCGAAGTTAGAACAATTAGAAGTGATTGTGTTGAAACATGTAAGATTCTGAGGAGACTTAACAGAGTGAATGCTGTAAGAATGTTTCTCCCAGTAGGAGAGACAAGAGCTAGGAGACATAGATGTCTCCCATTTAAGGCAGAGATAAGGAAAGATGTTTTATCTCAGAGCATGAGTCTGCAGAATTCTCATACCCAAAGAGTGATGGAGGCAGGGTCATTGAATATTTTTAAGGCGGTGATAAATAGATTTCTAACTAACAAATGGACCAAAAGTTATCAAGTTAGCCAGGAATATCTTTTTTATTCATTTATGTAATATGAGCATTGCTGATTAGGCCAGTTGCTCATCCCTAATTGCTTTGAGAACGTGATAGTGAGCCACTTTCTTGAACCGCCGCAGCCTACGTGGTGTCAGTACACCCAGAGTTCTGTTCAGAAAGGTGTTCTAGCATTCTGACTCATCCGCAACGAGGAATATTAGTGTAGCAAGTCTAAATAACTTGTAACTTGAAGGGAAATTTCAGTGGTAGTGATCCCTTTTATCAGCTGCCTTTGCCCTAGGTGGTAGAGATCACTGGTTTAGAAGGTTTAGTCTATGGACCCTTGTTGAGTTGCTGTAGTGTATCTTCCAGATGGTACAATTGTGGAAGGAGTGAAAGTTAAAACTGTTAGATGGAATGCTAATCAAGTCGACTGCTTCATCTTGGATGGTGTTGAGTTTTTTTGACTGTTGTTAGAATTGCATCTAACCAGGTAAGTGGCAGGTATTCCATCACATGCCTGACTTATAGATGATAGACATTTCAAGAGTCAGGAGGTGAATTACATGTCACAGAATTCCCAGTCCAACTGACTTTTGTAACCACGGTTATTAAATATGAATGGTCCAAAACAGTTTCAGGTCAGTAGTTACCTCTAGGATATTGATGGTGGAGGATTCAATGGTAGCAATGCCATTGAAGACCAAGTGCAATGGCTAGACTCTTTCTTGATGAAGATGGTGATTTTCTTGTACTTGTGTGGCATAACACTACTTGCCACTTATCAGCCCAACCCGAATATTTCCAGGTCTTGCTGCGTTTGTACACGGACAGCTTAGGTATCTAAGGAGTTGCAAATGGTGCTGAACATTGTGCGATCATTGGCAAACATCTCCACTTCTGACCTTATGATGGAGGGAAGGTCATTGACAATGCAGTTGAAGATGGTTAGGTCAAGGACACTACCCTGAGGAATTCCTGTAGAGATGTCCTTGGACTGAGATAATAGACCTGTAATGACCAGAATATCTTCCTTTGTGCTCAGTATGAGTCCATCCAGCAGAGAGATTTGTCCCTGATTTCCATTGACTCCAGTTTTGCCAGAGCCCTTTGCTGCAGTCAGTCAAATGTCTTTAATGTTACAGTTAATCACCTTCATTTTTTGTCTTGAGTCCAGCTCTTTTGTCCAGTTTGGACCAAGACTGTAATGAGGTCAGTAGTTGAATGTCCATGTTTTAATTTAAATTGATCATCAATGAGCATTTTATTGTTCAGTAAGTGCAACTTGATAGCATCGTCATTTTGCTGATGATCAAGAGTAGATTGATTGGCTGGTAATTGGCCGTGTTAGATTTGTCTTTTTTTTGTGTATAGGATATATCTGGGCAATTTCCCAAATTTCTGGGTAGATATCAGGTGTACAGGAACAGTTTGGTTAGGAGCATTACTAGCTCTGGAGCACAAGTCTTCTGTACTATATCCAGAATGCCAGGACCCATAGCCTTTGCAGCATTCAGTAACTTCATCTATTTCTTTAAATCATGTGAAGTGAGTTGAAGGGATCCTGGGGATCTCAGGAAGGATCCAAAATGGATCACCAAGCAGCACATTGGCGCAGTGGGTAGCACTGCTGCCTCACAGCACCAGGAACCCAGCCTTGGGTGACTCTCTGAGTGAAATTTGCACATTCCCCGTGTGTATGTGTGTACGTGTGTATGTGAGTGTGGTTTCCTCCCACGATCCAAAAATGTGCAAGTTAGGTGGATTAGCCATGGGAAATGCAGGGATAGAATAGGTTTGGGTAGAATGGTCTTTGGAGAGTCAGTGTGACTCAATGGGCTGAATGGCCTGCTTCAACACTGTAGGGATTCTATGAATTCACCTGGCACTTCTAACTGTATTTCCTGACAAGTGCTTCAACCTTAGCTCTTGCTTTGGAGCCAAAGTTATCAAGGGTAGCATGCAATGTGGATTGAGGCCACAATCCAATTGGCCATGATCTTTTGGAATGTTGAATTAGGCTTGAGAGGCCAAATAGCCTAGTCTTGCTCCTAACATCTATGCTCATATATATAATGTTTCAACGGTTTGGTGACGTCAAGCTCAGGCATATCCCAATTATGGTGAGCCGTTTGACCCATTTCCAATCACGAATGCAGTTAAACAGGGCTAATTTGCTGGCATCAGTCTTCTTTGGCTTTTTTTATCTCCTCCATGTTATCCAATACCTTGTGAGATGGTGACTTTGAAATTGAAATAAGATATCACAGGAACATCTTTGTGGTAGTGAAAGGAAGAACCACAAAGATACTATATGAGTCTGCACTTAGATGTTTTGTTGCTGACTTTGATAGCAAAAGGCTTTCTTGAGATTGTGGGAAAAGAGGGTGAATATTTAACGCAGACAAAAAATGCAGGGAAAGAAAATCCCGAGCCATCTACTCCTCCAAATCTCAATCATGCGTCGTGTTCTGTCCTCGTTGCAGCAGAACCTTCTGAGCAGAGGTCAGGTTTATCAGTTACGTATATACCTACCAAATACCATAAAGGAAAAGTGTGTATGTGGTGTTCTTAGGTTTACAGAGGTATTTGATAATGTGTCACATTAAAAGTTAATAAACAAATAAGATGTCATGGTGTAGTGCGTAATATTTTTTGCATAGATAAACAATTGGTTAGCTAACAGGAAACAATAGATTAAATGGCTCATTTTCAGTTTGACAAGGTGGAATGATTGGAATGCCATAGGAATCTTTGGTGAGGCCTTTTTGTCTCAAAGGATATAGTAGGCCATCATCGATCAGCATAAAATTTGGATATGTTACAATCAGTACTGAAAGATTTGGGCCAATGTTTACTTATATGGAACTTATGATTCACACCTAAATTACAACTAATAATTCAACATCCTGTTGTGAGACATAACAAAAATAAGAGCATTTAGAATGCAGTCAATCTATTAACAGGTAGTTTTGGTTAATAGGTGGGAGACAGAGAGAGTAGGAACATAGGCTCTGTGCTGGAATTGGCTGAATGTAGCTTGTGCTGTCCCCTAATGAGCACTGCCGGGGCCTCAGTGATTTACTACATTTTTAAATGACTTGGATGAAGGAATATATCGAGTTAGGTGGTACGGTCAAATGTGTGGATGGGAACAAACTGTTGCACAAAAACTTTGATAGAGTGGATTGGCAAAACTGTGACAGTTTTGTGTGAGACCATGTCCATTAGACCCAAAAATTGGAATCAAAGTATTTGCTAAGTGGTGAGAAGCTTAGCAATTGTAGGAATTGTAGAAAAGAACATAGATTTCATAGTTCAGAGCAGAAATCTCTAAAGCCTAATGGACAATGTGAAAAATAATTTTGAAGGTTATTAGAATATCTCAAGGGGGCTGAAAGGCAAAGGAATGAAAACTATGGTTGTAGTAAGACACTGGTCAGATCTCACTAACATGTGGCAATTTATCTCAAGATATCAGCCTTGGAGGGTGTATAACACAAGTTCACTTGAACGATGCCTGGGCTTAAGGTGTTTAATTATGACCACAGGTTGCATAGACTAGCCCTATGTTCCATTTAGTATAGAAAAGGAAGAGGAGGTGCAGTCTGAAGCTAAAATGGCCTTGATGGAGCCCAAACTGATAATTGTTGCCATGAGGTGGAGGTGCCAGTGTTGGACTGCAGCGTACAAAGTTAGAAGTCACACAACACCACGTATAGCCGAACAGATTTATTTGAATTCACAAGCTTTCGAAGCGCTGCTCATTTATCAGGCTCATTCACCTGATGAAGGAGCAGTACTCCGAAAGCTTGTCATTTCAAATAAACATGTTGGACTATAACCTAGTGTCATGCAGCTTCTGAGAATTGTTGAGCAGCTAATAAATGCCACTTGCTTGTGTTGTCCATGGCACCTTGTTGATGATTGGACTAATGTGGCATGAAATTGGATTGGATTTATCATGCTTTTTGTGCTTTCCACTTTTTCAGGTAGATCTCAGAGTTGTGTTATATTGCTATAGTCAGGCTAAAGGCATGGCTCATTCTGGAGGACGTATTTTCTACACTGTAGTTCGGATGTTGCCAGTGCCTAAAGGATTTGGTGTGTCAGTTTTTTATATCAGAAAGCTGTGAGGGATTAGCAACTTGGTACTTCATGCTGAAAAATATTGCTTCAGCTTTGTTTTTGAACTAACATCTGTACCATCATTGAGGAGGTGGTTGGTTATGGATACTCTTCATCTTGTTACTCATGTAATATTCTTGTTGGTGGTTCTGCTAGCACTGTTGGGTGGACTTTCAACTAGTTTGGCAGGGGAATGAGAACCTAAGGGGAGGCTCTGAGTTAGTTAGAGTGGGTAATACCTTAAGGGGAAAGAATCAAGACAATAAATAACAAGCAGGAAGCAGCTGAGCAGTGTAGCATTAAGATGAGTGGAAACCAGATACTGACAGAAAAAGGGAGAATGTTTAAAAACAAAGGTTCTTCTGGTGGAGATGTTAAGATTCTAAAAGAAAAAAAATACAGTCAGGAGAGAGTTGCCTTGGGAGTCATCAACATTGGCTCCAGACTGCATGAAGTCTCATGGCTTCAGGTTAAACACGGCCAAGGAAAACACTTGCTGATTACCATGTACCATTCTCCATCAACTGATGAATCAGTACTCCTCCATGTTGAACAACAATAGAAGGAAGCACTGAGGATGACAAGAGGACAAAACGTACTCTGCGTGGGGGAATTTCATGTCCACCACCAAGAATGGTTCAGCAGCAGTACTACATATTGAGCTGGTTGGGTCCTAAAGGACTTAGCTGCTGGACTAGGTCTGCAGCAGGTGGTGATGGAACCAACAAGAGGGAAAAACATATGACCTCATCTTTACCAACTTGCCAGTTGCAGAAGCATCTGTCCGTGACAGTATTGGTAAGAGTGACCACCAGACAGTCCTTATGGAAATGAGGTCCCACCTTCATAAAGACAACAACTTCCATCGTGTTGTGTGGCGCTATCACTGCACTAATGGGACAGACTTTGAACAGATCTAGCAACACAAGAATGGGCATCCATGAGGCGCAGTGGGCCATCAAGAGCAGCAGAATTGTACTCCAGCACAATCTGTAACCTCATGGCCCAGCATATCCCCTACTCAACCATTACCATCAAGACAGAGATCAACACTAGTTCAATAGTACATGCAGGAGGGCATGCCAGGAGCAGCACCAGACATATCTGAAAATAAGGTGCCAATCTGGTGAAGCCACCAAACAGGACTACTTACATGCCAAACAGCATAGGCAGCTAGTGATAGACAGAGCTAAGCAATCCCATCACCACCAGATCAGATCTAAGCTCTGCAGTCCTACCACAAGTAAACAACTCACTGGAGGAGGAAGCTCCACAAATATCTGCATCCTCAATGATGAAAGCACCCAGCCCATCACTGCAAAAGATAAGGTTGAAGCTTTTGCAGCAATCTTCAGCCAGAAATGCTGAGTGGACAATCCATCTCAGCCTTCTCCAGTGGTTCCCAGCATTACAGATACCAGTCTTCAGCCAATTTGATTCACTCCAAGTGATATCAAGAAACAGTTCGAGACGCTGGATACTGGCAAGGCTATGGGCCCTGACAACATTCCAGCAGTAGTACTGAAGGCTTGTGCTCCAGAACCTGCTGCTCCTTTAGCCAAGCTCTTCCAGTACAGTTACAACACTGGTATTTACCAGACAATGTGAAAAATTGCCCAGGTATACCCTGTATATAAAAAGCAGGAGAAATCCAATTACTGCCAATAACCACCCTATTAGTCTACTCTGAATCATCAGTAAAGTGATGGAAGGTATCATTATTGGTGCTGCGAAGCAGCACTTGCTCAGCAATAACCTGCTCAGTGATGCCCAGTTTGGGTTCAGCCAGGGCCACTCATGTTCTGACCTCATCACAGCCTTGGTTCAAACATAGACAAAAAGGCTGAATTCCAGAGGTGAGGTGAGAGTGATAGCCCTTGACATCAAGACTACATTCGAGCAGGTGTGGCGTCAAGGAGCCTCAGCAAAACTGGAATCAGTGGGTATCGGGGGAAAACTCTCTGGTGGTTGGAGTCATACCTGGCACATAGTAAGGTGGTTGAGGTTGTTGGACATCAGTCATTTCAGCTCCAGGATATCTCCGCAGGAATTCCTCAGGGTAGTGTCCTAGTCCCAACCATCTTCAGCTGCTTCATCAATGATCTCTCCTCCATCATAAGCTCAGAAGTGGGGATGTTCACCGATAATTGCACAATGTATAGCACCATTCATGACTCCTCAGAGACTGAAGCAGTCCATGTTGAAATGCAACAAGATCTGGATGGTATGCAGACTTGAGCTGACATTTGGCAAGAAACATTTGTGCCACACAAGTGCCAGGATATGACCATCACCAATAAGAGACAATCTAACCACTACCTCTTGACATTCAATGGTGTTACCGTCATTGAATCCCCCACTATCAATGTCCTGGGGTTATCATTGACCAAGAAGAAAACATGTAGTCAGCTTACCTTTGTTGGCATAAGATATTTGTTTCATAAAGTAAATAAAACAGTCACAGACTTTACAAAACTGTTGGAAATGCTAAAAATAAAACAATGAACTGTGGATGCTGGAAACCTGAAATGAAAACAGAAATTTCTGGAAAAACTCAGTGGATTTGGCAGCAACTATAGGAAGAAAGCGGACTTAGTGGTCCGAGTCCATTCACTCTTCATCAGAACCGTGACTGGAGGAACTGCTTTCCATTCCTGACAACAATGAAGAAAATTTCAATCCATTGTCTCTCAAAGTAGAATTGTCAATGCCAGTGATAAAGTTAGTGCTGATTGAGCAACAATCCTCCCGTAACATGGATGTAGAAAGGATGTAGAAATGTTTAGTTCACCAGAAAGACATTCAAAGAGGAGAAATGAAGACACACAACCTAATCATCAAGTTGAAGAAGAGAGCTTATGTACTTTGAATCAGATGAACCAGTAGATTGAGAGTAAAGATTTGCTTGAACAAAATGGAGATGAGCTGCATGCAATATCATGAAAACCAAAATAAAGTGTACAGGTACAGGAAACAGTTAAAAAGAAGAGATTGATAGTCTAACATCATGGGTCATGCTAAAATAAAAATACCTGTCCAAATTGAAAAAAAATTGCATGGTCCAGATAACCAGGATAGTTAGGGAATTACTTGTTGCAACAGCATGACTGTCTTAAGATTATATCTCCAACTTCTACCACTCGAACCTTCAAATGATGTTTTGGGCAATTGCCTGGGATAACAGGAAAGATTTCAATGGCAAAGGAAATCCAGGAAGTTAAGAATCATGCAGATAAAGTAATGGTTTAACTCCCAAATTTGCCAGAACAACATCCTCCATGAAGAACGTTCAAGAGCTTAAAAAAAACTCAAGTAGAGAAATGATTTACAGAAAATCAGAATCAATATCAACTCAAGCCAATGAATTATTAATCTTCCAACAAGCTGCCAAATTAAAAGGGAATATGTTCTGAAAGAGTTGTCCAACCTCCAGGCTGCCTGCATGTGGGGGACTTGGGGCAACATGGAGTAATGATAAATGTAAAAGTAGTTCCATATGTGAATGTATTACTTTTAATAAAGGGAAACAAAGCTTGGAGAGAAACATTGTATAAGTTAATGGTTCTGAAAGTGTTCACTTGAATTTAGATTAATGCCAGCCAAGCCCCAATTATGTCATGCACCACTTAGATGGAGAAACTGTTAGTTTACATGAGGTCCTGACTGAAACAGATTTGACATACCTCGCTCCTGAAAGCCAGTGTTATGCCTAAATAGTTTATGAGAATTAAACCCATTAGTAGGGGATCAAGGGTTATGGGGAGTACTTTATGTATAAGTACAATAAATACTTGTTAAATGTGATATGACCAACTGGAGTAGTGTCCTGTAAATCAACCCGCACTGCCCCTGGCGTCTATGCAAATGTTTTTTTCTTAAGTATGCACAGTATCCCAATTTATCTGACTTTCAGACCGAGGTTGATTCGAAAGTACAACTAGTTTTCTGTATCAAATAAGATTATTATTTATTACAAATAATTAGATTATAACTACCAGATATCAACTATTGAAATATCATACTTCTAAAACTGTAATCACCCTAGAAATTCACACACACGTACACGGAAATCGATTATCATCAGAGGTAGAAAAAGACTGGATAGTCAGTTCGGTGGTCTTTGCTTCCTGGCTTTGACATTGAGATGACACTTCTTTGGCTGGCCTGGCACATGGTGTTTAATTGCCTTTCTCTGAGTGCTTCCAATGGTTTGTAAGAGGCACAGACTGGATGGTCCATTTATAAAATGCCTTTAATTTACCAATGCAAAAACTATACCTCATAGCTACAGGAAGGGTAACGAGATTTCTTAAATTTAAACTGATTTTGTTTTTACTGCAGAGAACATACAACTTCTGTGTCTTTGTCTCTCTCTGTGTCTGTGTCTCTGTAATTTATTTCCAGGTCTAACCTGCTCAGTTAGCTGAGAACCAATCAGCTTTACTTGTAAACAGCTTCTCGGCTCTTGATTGTTTGTACACTATGGGATCCCATTGCCACTAAAATCAGAGTTCATAATAGGTATGATTTTCCTTGCTGTGAAATTATAAAAACATAAAACATAGGAGCAGATTTAGGCCAGTCGACCCACTATATCTTCTCCACCATTTGATCTCGGTTGATATGTTTTTCACCCCATTCTCCTGCCTTGATCCCCTACTAAAGAAGAACTTATCTATCTACACTAAATAACTTGGTCTCTGCAGCCTTCTGTGGCAATGAGTTCTACAGATTCACCATACTCTGGTTGAAGAAATTCCTCTTCATCTCTGTTCTAAAGAGTTGTCCCTTCTCTCTGTTGCTGTGATCCTGGATTCTGGTCTCTCCTAGTGGTGGAAACATCTTCTCCAAGTCCACTCTATCCAGGCCTCTCAGTATTCTTTAAGTTTCAAAGAGATCCCCTTATCCTTCTAAATTGCATTGAGGACAGACCTAGAGTCCTCAACCGTTCCTCATATGACTCGCGCTTCATTCCCAGAATCATTCTTGTGAACCTCCTCTGAACCCTCTCCAACAACAGCACATTGTTCCTTAGAAATGGGTCCAAAACTGCTCTCAATATTTCAAATGTGGCCTGACCAGAGCCTCATGCAGCCTCAGCAGTACTTACAGCCATCCTGGTTAGTCCCTGTTTTAAAAAGATTTCTTTCTCATTGCAGTCCATAGTTTTTAAAGACAAAAAATAAAATGATACAGTTCTTACGAACCTCCATCCTTAAAAGAATCAAATGCCATTTTTAAAAATGTGGTTCATTATAAACGTGTTATACATATCAAAACAAGACTTACATCCATTCATTCTTCTTCCCCGTTATACAAATTGACAGACTCTTAGAATTTGTTAAATTTCAACTTATAACATTTTAAATTTGGGATAATGTTTCCACAATGGTATTATCATTTCCATTAATTTGAATAATGTTTACATTAAATTGTTTCAACAAAAGGCTCCATCAGATTAGTCACACATTCTGTTTTCAAACTTTTCAAAGAAGGCTAGTGGAGTATGATGAGTGCAAGTTAGTATTTCCCTGTTTCCATGTTGGACATAGACTTAAAGTACCGAAGTGAAAATAACACTTTGCCAGTGTAAAGTATTCTTCTGATACCGGTTTAATTTCCTAGAAAAATACCCCTCTGATTTCTCTATTCCCGATTTATCACCCTGTGACAAGACAGCACCCACTCACAAATATAAGAGATAACAAGCATGGGGCTGGATGAACACAGCAGGTCAAGCAGCATCATAGGAGCAGGAAAACTTGACGTTTCGGGCCTAAACCCTTCATCAAGTTTTAGTCTAGGAACAGAGAGTTCTAATAAAGCCTTCATTTTTATTGTCCTTGGCAACATTTGTCCTTGTCCAATCATATGTCCCAAGTAAGTCACTCTTAGCAAATTAGCAAATTGACTTTTGGCTAAATTTAGCACTAAACCAGCCAGCCATAATTGCTTAGATAAATCTTTGACTTGACATACACTTTCTACCCATGTGCTACTATAATCTACAACATCATCTAAATACACTATACATCCATAAACCTCAGCCACGACTTTCTTCATAAGTCTCTGAAATGTGATGTGACTAGGGTGTTCTTTAACTCAATTAGTATTACATTGGTATAACCCATTTGATATAATAAAAGTAGAAATTTCTGAAGATTTTTCTGAAGAAGGGTCCAGACCCAAAACGTCAGCTTGCCTGCTCCTCTGATGCTGCCTGGCCTGCTGTGTTCCTCCAGGTCCACACCTTATTATCTCAGACTCCAGCATCGGCAGTTCCTACTATCTCTAGGGATTTCTTTAGCTATTGATGTTAATGGTACTTGCCAATACCCCTTCAATAGATCAATTTTAGAAACCATAGAGGAACTACTGACCCTATCAATGTAATCTCCATTTGTGAAATTAGGTCTGAATCTGTTTTCATTGCCACATTCACCTTTCTTTATCTTTTACAAAGCCTAGTCAATCTATCCGTGTTAGGAACCAACACTAGGTGAACTCAACTGCTTTGACTAGGTTCAACCAAGTGGCTCTCTAACGGGTACTGAAGTTTAGTTTTCACTTGAGTTTGTTTTTATGGGCTCAACTGATGAGGATGCTGTTTTATCACCCTTACTCTCCTTTGTAGTTGGTGACTAGAAGATAAGACCATGAAGACTGTGATTGTTTCAACTTATTGGACAAAATTTCCATTTTTTTTTCTGGGCAGTTAACAAGCATCCTTGATAGAGTATGAACATCAGACTTCTAATAGATTTATACTGCATCAGTTGCAATTAAACTCTGAAGCCTGGATGGCACATTTGTGTTCTTTCTTTATTCAATAAGTTTACCATAGTTTGTAGTCAATTTCAATCTTAATTAGAAGATACTCAGAAAATTTCTCCAACACCTGAGTTGTTGCAAACGCTTCTTTCTCAATTACACCCTTCCATTGTTCGGTTTTAATGAGAGCCCCTGAAGTGTTCCAGACAGGTCTTATTCCATCACCCTGAATCTGAAATAAGGGTGCTCCTATGGATATTGTTTCTGCTGCTATAATAGAAGTTCAGGATCATTATTTGCTAGGGCATCCAATAATATAAAGGTTGTTGATTTGGTGAAATAATTTTTGTTGATGCTCAGGCTAATAAGACCTCTGATCTTGTTTCAATGGTTCTGTTAAAGTTTCATTTGCATGGTCTAAGTTAGGTAAGAATTTTCCCACAGATTCACTTTACCCATGGATCACTATAATATTGAAATACTCCTCGTTGCTGGAAATTCCACAATAGCTTTCATCTTCTGTGGAATCCCAATGATCCCTGTTGTCTGCACGTGTGGCCCAAAATTTTAATAGTTGGCTTTGAAAATTAATTTTTGTCATTATGTGACAACCTTTTTCAAGTCTCTTTTTGCCATTTTGGTCTTTATCTATTGTCTGTGAGGCATATGATGCCTTCCTTACCTTTTAATATGTTGGACATTATCCTTTGGAAAATCTCCTGTGTGTACATAATTCCAAAAGACAGACAGTTGAAAGAGGTATTATGAAGAGGTTTAGAAGTTGAATTTCTCATCTAGCAGAAATTGCCATAATCCAATGTTTGATTTCAGCTTGGTGAAGATAGTTTTGTTTTATGAGTTTAGATAGACTGTTGTTCACAAATGCCATTAAATGTATTTCTTGTTGTACTGAAATGAAAACAGAAGTTGCTGGAAGCTCAGCAGGTCTGGCAGCATCTGTGAAGAAAAAAATCAGAGTTAACATTTCAATTTTTATCTTGTTGTACTGATTTGTTTAAATGTGCTAAGCTAACACATTTGGGAACTAGCAGCATAGCAAAACATTATGTAGTCTGTGACTGGCAAACTAATCCCAGTTGCAGCCTCACTTTAATCTCACTTCTTACCATTTTTAGGAGTAGATGGGAGACCTTGCCAGGATTGAACAATCAAATGACTTGTGCAATCAGGGATCCTGCTTGGCAATCACCATGAATGGTTGGAGATAACACAGTGTTTCTGAGACTTTCTTGCCTTGTGTCTTAATGTTGTCTGAATATAGTGCTACCTGCTGATCTTCCGCTTTGAGGCTGGTTCTTCCTAGCTGTTGCAGCTTGCTAGGTGAATTGATGTTCAGCAGACAGAATGGTGACTCTTGCTCCTGTATCTAATTTAAAGTCAGTATGATGTCCTTTGAGTTTGATGTTAGCACTCTAATATTAACATCAATTCTCTGTGACTTCCCCAGAAAAAGTCATTTCTTGTGCCAGGTGTCCTATAAAGGCAATTTCATGTGATTTATAAACACAGGCTTTTTAAGCAATCCGCAAGTATTGTTATCACAGCCATGACTTTTGACAGTTTGGGTGGATCTTTCTTCTCACCGGTGGACCTTCCATAGTTGAAGTTGTGTCTCCCTCAGTGCTGACAGTGTTGATCATAGAAACATACAAATTCGAGTGAATGTAGACCATTCAGCCCCTCAAGTCTGCTTCACCATTCAATAATATCATGGCTGATCTGTTTATGTTTCAAATTTCCAAATTCCTATCTACTCCTGATAACATTAGATTCCCCTGCCAAATGAAAATGTAACTACTTCTGCTTTCTGTGGTGGAGTTCCAAAGTTGCACAACCTACTGAGAGAAAAAAATTCTCCTCATCTTGGTCCAAAAAGACTGCCTAATTTTAAAGCATTGCCCCTGGTCCTGAACTGACCCACAGAGAAAGTATCCTTTTACGCACAATTTGTCAAGCCGGTTCAGGATCTTATATACTTTAATCATGTCAACTTCCACCCTTTTAAACTCCAATGAAAACAAATCCAGTCTGTCTAACCTTCCTTATAAGAAAACCTGCTCACTACAACAGCCAATCTAGTGAACCTCCTCTGAATATTCTCAAATGGAATTACATCCTGCACACAGTGTTTGAAATGTGATTTCACAAGTTCCCTGTATAACTGAGATGTAACAGCCTTACTTCTATGTTCAGTTCCACTCATAATAATGGATAGAATTCCATTTTTAATTATTTACTGTACCTACATGCTAATTTTTTGGGACTTATTCATGAGTCCTTTATCACTGTACACTCCAGAACTTCTAACTCCAGAACCAAACAGATCAGTAATGATCTTATTGAATTCCACTCCTGATTCACATGTTTTTTACTACTGCTAATGGCCTGCAGTGCATCACAGATGCCTATTTTTTACCTGTTAGATCTGTTCTGAATCTATCCCATTTAGCACTATCATAAGTAGTTCAATGTTCTGATTGCTCATCAGTGCAAAGACTTGACATTAATTAACAAGGACCATGTGGTGGTCGCTGCTATTAATACTGTCATGGAAAATAGTATCTGTGATAGAAAGATCACTGAAGATGAGGTCATGTAGGTACCTATCTCATGTTAGTTCTTGCTGCAAGCCTAGACTGGTAGACATGTCTTTTAGGTTTCAGCAGCCCATTCAGTAATGATGATATGGAACCGCTCTTTGATGATTGACATTGACTCACCATGGTCCATTTTGTGCTCTTTCAACCCTCAGTGCTTCTGCCGAATGGCATTCAATGTGGAGGTGTACTGTTTTGTCAGCTAATGGAAGGTTGTAGGTAACAATTTTCAGGGGATTTCCATGATTTTTTTTGACCTGGTCCCATGAGGGACTGCTCAGTCACATCCTCCCAACCTACATAGACTGCTGCACCACTTCGGCCAATGAAAATATTGAGACCATTAGCTGAAAGATATGATTTGGAGACTATAATTATATTTGACTGTACTTGTGTTGTCTATGAGACAGCTGGTTCAATTCTGGTACTTTTTGCAATATGGTAACAAGAAGGTGTTTGCAGGAATGACTGCGCTCGGAGCAACTTGAAGTGTCTGGTGCTTTGGTTAATGGCAAATAATTTGTCGAGTGTTATACTTGGAATTTTTCTTTACAGTTTAATAGTTGGCATGCTAGGCCATTTCAGAGAGTAGTTAAAAGTCAACCACATTTTGAGAGTCTGAAGTCATGTGTAGAGACATAGAATCTTGGTAGGGACAGCAGATTTCCTTTCTGAAAGGATGTTAAGCTGAATAATATTCTTCTGTTCATATGTTCCTAACTAAGTGGTGAAAGTAGGTATGCTTTATAGTTGTTGAAGTCATTACAACCAACCTGACGTTTACATCTTTGCTGTCTACATGGATGCTTTCAACAGGCACTGCTCCATAGCAGTCAGGAATAGGAACACCGGACTGTTTGTTTCTCTAAACACCACCGTGACTGATCCATTGCCCACAATTCAGCCCTCACCCCTACCCATTCCCTTCCACAAAAGTGATAGTGTCCTCCTCATCCTCAACTACCATCACATCCAAAAGATCATTAGCTACGATTTCTGCTACCTTCAGCGGGATGTCACCACCAGACACATATTCCTCTCCTTTCTCCTGTCAGCCTTCTGCAGGGACTGTTTCCTCTAGGACACCATGGTCCCTTCCTCCTCCGCTCCTAAAACCCCCAACAGTCCCATGGCACCCTCACATGAAATCACAAAAGATGTAACACCTGCCCATTTACTTCCTCCCTCCTCACTATCCATGGCACCAGGTACACCTTCCAGGTGAAGCAGCACTTTACCTGCACTTCACTCAATCCACTGCACTTGCTGCTTACTATGTGGTCTCCTGTACACTGGGGAGATGAAGTGCAGACTGGGCGACCACTTTGCAGAACAACAATGTTCAGTCCACAAAAATTGCCCTGAGTTTCTGGTTGCCAAAGTCTCTGTCTCAGGCTTGCTGCATGTTCCAGCAAAGCTCAGTGCTGGAGTGATTGTAATGATGTCAGCCAGATGGACCTCATAGAATATGAGTTCCCTGATTGTACCAGGTTAATAACCTCGATCAGGGAATCCTGGCTGATAGATATAAACGGAAGTATCAGAGATTCTAGTCATTGAGCATGGGGTCTGAGGAAGCCAGATTAGTGTCAAGCACTATGCATGTGTAATAAAAGGGTGACTTGGCGATGGGATACCTGCCTCTGTGGAGTTATTTCGAGCACAAACTGGAAAAACATCTCCTCATTTTCCACTTGGGGACCTTACAGCCTTCTGGAATAAATATTGAGTTCAACGACTTTAGGGCTTGAGCACCTTCTCCCATGTCTTTACCCCAATCCCCATACATTAGGACTTGTCATCACATGCACTGCTACCACAAACAACTATTGGCAGCCACTAATGGTCTCCATTAGCAGTTATTTATTCTCCAAGGCTGACTTTTACACATTCCTTTGTCTATCCAGTTGTTTTTCTCTTTCTCAGCTCCCCCTCCACCCGTCATTTACTACTCCCTCCTCTCCACCATATCTTTATCAAATATATGCTAACATTTTCCTAGCTACAATCAGTTATGAAGAAGAGTTCCTGGACCTAAAACATTAACTCTGCTTTCTGTCAACAGAGGCTGCCAGACCTGCTGAGTTTTTTTAAACAGCAATTTCTGTTTTCATTCGTTTCTCTAATTTGGAGCCACTATGTCTTGCACCATTCCAGTTGAGCCAAATGAATTTGACAAGGAGCAACTATTGAACTTGGGACCTTCAGTTTACAGTACTCAGCCTTAATTAGATGAAACATTGGGGGAAACTATAGTGTCACTGTCTAGATGCAAGTTTATACTTTGCATACTGAAAGATCGGAGTTAGTCACTTTGATAGGGGTAACTCATTATTCAACACTTTGTTTTGCTTGTAACTAAATCCTGTTGAGTGGACTTACAAACGCACACTGCTGACTGGAAATTGGCCCAGCTGATTGTGTGAGTGGATCCTCAAAATTACATGGATTCGAAAGGTAAATAATCAGAATTCCTTCAAAAGACTAGAAATTGTAATTCTTTGAAGGGAGTCGGCAGGATTACTAGACAATAGGATAAAGGAATTTCATGCCCTTAAAGATTGTTAAAACAAAGTTGATAGTATAAGAAAATGTAATTTTTGAGGTGTGATAACCGCACAAAAAAACCCCACAGATTCACACTTCATTTGTGTCACTTCCTGTTTGCAAGTGTCGACTTAGTTCAATAGCATGGGTCTCTAAATTGTTTTAAAACTTGTTTTTTCATTACAGCCCACCCCGTCTTCTGTCTCAGCCACTGCAGCAGCAAATGGAAACTCAACTGTAAGTCACAATTTGCAATCTGGAACATATTTTAACTTCTTCAGCCAAATCAGTTTGGTGTCATTTAGTTGTTTGTTACATGGTATCAGTGTGAAGACTAGGTTACAGGCAACAGGATGTTCACTGAAATCCTGGTAATTGATTTCTTTTGTGCTGTGCATCAGTCACAGTCAGATATTAGTGAAAGATTTCCTGACTGAGCTGACTGCATGCATATCAAATGCTCTAAACGTCTGCAATCTACGAAGCCAAATGCTGCAGTTTATTTGTCTTATCTTCACAGGTTGCTTTGCGTCCAACTAGAAAGAAGACTCGAGGTAATTTAACTTCATTGTTCAACCAGCATAATTTGTAAAATCATAGGAAGGATCAGTGAGCTGTTGAATGGACCTGGGTCTGGCTGCTGTTGGATTTATAATGATTTGGAGATGTAAATAATTTAGTTATTTTGTGTTTAAAGATAACATGTCAATACAGTGTGTGCAGAATTTAAATATGGAAAGTCCAAACAGACAGAGTTTGGAGTACTCAATTTAACTTGTTCTTCATAGGAAATTCAACAATGAGCAGACGAAGAATTTCCTGCAAAGACCTTGGCCAGGCAGACTTCCAGGGATGGCTGTATAAGAAGAGAACCAGCAAGGGATTAATTGGCAGCAAATGGAAAAAGTATTGGTTTGTCCTGAAAGGGACCTGCCTTTATTGGTATACAAATCAATTAGTGAGTAAATCTAATTTAATTTGACCTAATATTTCTGTGACTGGAGTTAAGTTTAATGTGAGAACTGCAGTCTAATATTGTCATAATTTTAGAATAGTTTATCTATCATTTTAATTACATTTTAAAGGAGTAAATAGATCATATTTTTGGAGGCCACTACTGAGATATGGAGAAGGCTGAGGCAGATTCCCAACTCGCCATGCATGCAGTGAAAGAAAAGCATAAATTTCATGTTGGGAGAAAGAGAAGTTGTTGGAACCATTTTGCAAAATTCTAGTGACCTAGTGTTGTTTGAGGTGCCTGGGAGTGGATTGACTGATCATCGTCTCAGCGTCAGCCTGATAGTTTGGGGCAGTAAAATACAGTGTAGGGCCTTGAGTTGGGTATGGAGGGAGCAAATAAGATTGTGCACATTTCTCAAATGTGTAATTCATGAAGCACATTCAGATTAGCTGAGTAAGTACTGTGTATGATATAATCATAAACATCATTGATCATGTGACCTAATATTATGCTGACAAACATTTGCCAAATGTTATATTATTAAACTTGACATGCAGAAAATGCCCAGCAGGTTAAAGACTTCTTACACAGAAAACCTACAGCTACTTCCGTACCACCGGGCTAGAACTAGGCCCCTGTTTAAAGATATTTGCAAGCGGCAAAAGGATATTAAAGCTGGAAAGAGGTGGCAAACAATGGATTTCACTGGCAGTGCACTACCTCAAGGAACCAAAGAGGCTGAGGAGAGTTCATTGTGAAAGAGAAATACGAAAAGGGCTTTAGATTGTAAGAAATAAAATGGTGCGGGCTTTTGTTACTTCGGTATGTTTTGCAATTCACCGTCTATGGTAAGGGCTGTTGTTTAAGAACAGGAATCCGCTGCATCACAGCAAAGTAATGAAATTGCCTTGAATGTTCATGCCCTTGTCTTTCATGTTGGGTGGTTGCCACATACTTGTGAGATAAACAATAAAATATATTGCTGGAACCTTAGTTTGTCAGGAGTGCACAGCTTAAACAACATCCAGTATTCAGCATTTATCCATTTATCCTTCCCTAATTGTTGATTTAGTACATCATGTCAATTTCCAGATATAAAGCGATTTGTTCGCAGCTAGACTGATGGGTGATGGGGAGAGAAATATTAACATATTTAACATACATTAACAAGACTTGTTCATGGGCTGTGCTGTTCTTTGTTCTAATAAAGAATAATTAACAGAACAATTATCATTGGCATGAACTAACTAAAATCTGACAAAGCATGTCAAATCAAAAATTTGGTGAAAACTAAAAAGTAGAATATTGTTTATGATATATTGAAATTTTGCAGCTACAGTATAGGTTCGAATCCAACTTAAGTTTGCAGAACACATTTTACACTGCCTATAAATCTACGGTTCAAATTGACTACAAAAGATCAGCCTTGCAAAGTGAAGTTAAATTAGAGTTCCTTCATTACAGAACACTTTGACAATGTGTTCATGGTACATTTGGCTGCAGCATCGACAAGAACCAAATTACTTTGCAGTGAGTCTACATTTGCAATGTGAGTATTTCCTTTACAATATGTCAGCAGAGATAACACCCCATCCCCCACTCCCAAAGGGCAGTGTGGCTAAATTCATAATTGGAAAGTTCTGAAATAAGCTATGTTCTGAAAATTGGTAGGAATTGTTAACTTCATAAGTTGATTTTCTTCCTGCAAAGGTGCAACTTATGCATTAGACACAATAGACACAGAGTCAGCATTTAAACTTCATTATGTTTTGATAAATACTTAAATATTAGTTGCAACTTTATATCATTCTTATGATACCAACCGTCCCCAGTTGAACAAGTCAAATCCCAGACTAAAGTCTGGCTTGATAGGATCATAACTTTTTATTTAACCATACGGTTTTTAAATTGAAACAGAGGCAATGCTGCAGATTTGGTTTTAACACTAAAACAGGAGTTAATTACACAAAAGAAAGGACGTTAAAATAGAACAAACGAAACCATATAAATATAAATATATGTGTGACCATATTATGGTAGAATTCTTCATGAAGATGGAGAGTGGCACAATTGATTCTACTATTAGGGTTCTGAATCTGAATAAAGGAAATTACGATGGTAGGATGCACGAGCTAGCTTTTTGGGGAATATTACTTAAAGGAATGACGGTGGGTAGACAATGTCAAACATTTAAAGAGCACACATGCTATAATTGTTGTTCATTCCTGTCTGGCACAAAAATAAAATGAGAAAGATGGCCTAATCCTGGCTAACAAGGGAAGTTATAGATATTATTAGATCCAAGAAAAGGGCTTAGAAATTGGCCAAAAGAAGTAGAAGACTTAGGATTGGCAATAATCTAGATTTCAGCAAAGGAGGACTATGGATTTTTAAGAGGGAGAAAATAGACTACAAGATTAAACTTGCAGGGAACAACATGCAAACTGATTATAAAAGCTTCTATAAGTATGTGAATAGAAAATGATTAGGGAAATAAGCGTAAATCCCTCAGAGCCGAAAACAGGGAAAGTTATAATGGGGTATAAAGAGATAGCAGACCAATTAAAAACATCTTTTGGTTCTGTCTTCACAAAGGAGGACACAAATGATGCCCTATAATATTTTAGGGAACACAGGGTCTAGTGAAAGGGAGGACCTGAAGAAAATCAGTATTAGCAGTAAATGGTATAGAGGAAATTGATGGGATTAAAAGCTAGTAAATCCCCAGAGCCCAACAATCTGCATCCCAGAGCACTAAAGGAAGTTGCCTTAGAAATAACAAAGGCATTGGTGGTCATCTATCAAGATTCTATAAACTTTAGAACAGTTCCTATGGATCAAGAAGTCCAGTCTAAGAATATGGAGAAGGCCATTTTGAATTGAGAGGAAAAGGTAGTTTTCACCCATAGAGTAGTAAGCCTGTAGAATGCTCTGCCACAGAAAGCAATTGAGACCAATTAGATATAATGCTTAGGGCTAAAGGGGTCAAAGGGTATGGGGAAAAAAGTGGGAACAAGGTACTGAGTTGGATAATCAACCATGACCGTTTTGAGCCTGCTTCACCATTCAATAGGGACAAGTGACCTATCCCTGGAACAATTTTCTGTGTTTACACAGCACAGTTAAAAATATTTCAAAACACTTGATAAAATAAAATTTCCTCTGTCCCAAAACCATCTCTTTACAGTACCGAAATACCAGAGTGGGTTCCCTTGTCTAACACATCAATATGTTATAGAGTCAAAGAGAATTACAGCCCAGAAAATTAGGCCCTTTGGTTCATTGCATCTGTGTCAGTCAAAAATAACCACCTAACTACCCTAATCCCATTTTCCAATACTTGGCTATAGCCTTGTATGCCTTAGCGTCTCAAATGTACACATAAATGCTACTTCAATGTTATGAGGGTTTCTACCTCTACCACTCTTACAGAAAGTGGTTTCCAGATTCCCACCACCCTCTGGGGCAAAACATTTTCCCCTCATCTCATCTAAACCCTTCGCCCCTTACATGAAATCAATGCCTCCAGGTCATTGATCCCTCCATCAAGGGGAAAGTTTTTTCCTGTCTACCCTATCCATGCTCCTCAATTTTACACATCTCAATCATGACCCCCTCAGTCTTCTCTTACCCAAGAGAAACAACCTTAGTCTATCCTATCGCTCTTCATAGATGAAACTTTCTAGTCCTGGAAACATCCTGGTAAATCTCCTCTGCACCCTCTTTAGTGTTATCATATCTCTCCTATGGTGTGATTTCCAGAACTGCACACGATACTCCAGCTGTGGCGTGACTAATGTTTTGTATAGTTCCCACATAACCTCCCTGCTCTTAAACTCTATACCTCAGCTAATTAAGGCATGTATATCATAAGCCTTCTAAACCACTTTATCCACCTTTCCTGAAAAGATGAGGGACCAGTGGACATGCACAACAAGGTCCCTCTGATTCTCGGTGCTTCCAGGCTCCTACCATTTGCCATGTATTTCCTTGCCTTGTTCGTCCTACCCAAGTGCATCACCTCACATCCATCCATTTATCACGGATCAGTCCATCTGACTAGCTCATTTATATCGTCCTGTAATCTAAGGCAATCCTCATTATTTACCACTCCGTCAATTTTTGTATCGTCCATGAATTTACTGATCAACCCTCCTACAGTCAAATCTAATTCATTTTTATAAACTACAAACAAGAGCCCCAATACTGACCTCTGGAGGACCCCATTGGACACAGGTTTCCAGTTGGAAAAACACCTTTCAACAGTCACTGAGATAACAAGGTGTGGAGCTGGATGAACAGAGCAGGCCAAGCAGCATCATAGGAGCAGGAAAGCTTGACGTTTTGGGCCTAGACCCTTCATCAGGTCTAGGCCCGAAACGTCAAGCTTTCCTGCTCCT
>JAHRHZ010000018.1:55602766-55669390 GCA_024137785.1 Ginglymostoma cirratum
GCCTAGACCTGATGAAGGGTCTAGGCCCAAAACGTCAAGCTTTCCTGCTCCTATGATGCTGCTTGGCCTGCTCTGTTCATCCAGCTCCACACCTTGTTATCTCGGATTCTCCAGCATCTGCAGTACCTATTATCTCTTCAACAATCACCCTCTGCTTCCTGTCACTCAGCTAATTATGAATCCAATTTACTAAATTCCCTCAGAGCCCATGGAGTCTTATCTTTGCCATCAATATCCAAAGTGGGACCTTATCAACGGTCTTGCTGAAGTTCAAGTAGACCACATCAAAAGTATTGTCCTTATCTACATACCTGGTCACCTCTTCGAAAAATTCAGTCAAGTTGCTTAGACATCACCTTCCTTTGACAAAATTATGCTGACTATTCTTGTTTAATCCCTGCCTCTCCAAACGCAGACTAATTCTGTCCCTCAATTGCTTCCAATAGTTCTCCACCACCAAGGTTAGAGATAGGCCACTAGTTTCCTAGTTTATCCCTTACTGATTAATGGTACCATATTGGCTGTCCTCCAGTCATCTGGCACCTCTGTGGCCAGAGAGGAATTGAAAATTTTTGTGAGTGTTTCTGCTGTTTTGACCCTGCCTCACTCAATCTGGGATTCATTTCATCTGGCCCTGAAGATTTATCTATTTTTAAGCCTACCAGACCTCTCAGAACTTCCTCTCTGTCTATGCTAATATCTTTAATTGTATCACAGACAGGTATTCTCCCGTATTTTTGTTTCCGTTTCATCCCTCCCTGGTGAACACCAACACACCTAAATCCTTTGGTTCCATGCACAAATTGTTGTTGTGGGCCTCAATAGACACTATTCTTTCTTTCATTATACTTTTACCTTTAATGGATCTATAAAACAGTTAAGGTTTTCATTTATTTGAACCTGCTAGTATCTTTTCATGTCCCCTTTTTAGCTCTGCTAACCTGCTTTTCAAGTTCCTTTTCCACATTTTGTACTCCTCTAGGGCTTCTGTTTGAACTCTCATTATTTGCCATAAGCATCCCTTTTCCTCTGAATCTAATGCTGTATAGCCCTTAATATTTAGGGCTCACAGGATTGCATGGTCCCATAATCAAAAATACACATTACACATAATCAACAATAAGATGGCTCTAGAGACAAACCAAATGGCTGGATTAACATGAGTAGGTATCAGGGTCACATGACAAGGATCTGACCAAAGTAACATGTAATCAAAAACTGTACAAACTAATTGAGATTATCTCTCTACCCTAATTAGTTTGCACAGTTTTTGATTACATGTTTCTTTGGTTAGGCCTTCATCATATGACTATGATACCTACACATGTTATTCCAGCTATTTGGTTTGTCTCTAGCACCGCCTTGTTTTTGATTATGTGCAATTATCTCTCCATCTTAATTAATCAGTTCATAGGTCATCCCTTCACATGTTTTCAGCTGTTGACACTTTACTCAGACCATTGACACTCTTGATCAGCTGCAAAGACTTGTTATTCAGCCTGTTGACCCTGTACTCACACTATTTGTACTTACCTGTTGACAGTCTTAATTATCAGGAATTATCTTGCCATTATCTCTCCGCTTGTTTATTCTGTGCCTGTGTGCCTCCGTCCACTTCACCTCATGAAGGAATAGTGTTCTGAAAGCTTGTGACTTTTAAAATAAACCTGTTGGATGATAACCTAGTGTCATGTGACTTCTGATTTTGTCCACACCCAAACCAACACGGGCATTTCCAAGTCATACTTTACGTTGTAATCATATTAATATGGGAATATCTAGAAACTTAAATGAAGATATTCCAATATTAAGGCACTTTTTAAGGAGTCTAAATTAGCAAATAGTCTTTGTTATTTCATCTGTTGAATTTGAATTATAGAATATTTTGAATATAGAAGATAAAACACCAGTACATAGTCAAGAAGAGCATTAATTTCCTATTGGTTCACTGAAGGAATAAATCTTCAGGGGATGAGAGAGCTATGAGAAATGAAAAAGGCAACATTGAATAGGCCCTGAACATGGGAATCTCAATGTGTAATAAATCTATGCCTGTACAGTGTAGTGTAGCTTCACACTAATATTGCAGTTATGACTACTGCATTTGGCAGATTTCAAACAAGATATTCTTAATGAAGTGCAGACTTCTCATGGCTTCTAGCTGATAGATTTGTCCCTTGAAGATTAGGGGTTGATATGCCTTTCTGATGTGAATTGCTATTCCCATCATCCTCTTCCTCCTCCGTTCTCTAGCAATTTGTCCTGTTCTGTGTGACCTCTATTTACTCCTCTGCGATGCTGTATTTTAAGAGAAATGCCTAGTAATGTGCTCATTTCTGTTAGCAACTGGTTTGTGCCAATGCCTTGAAATCAGAAAAATTATTTAATCATCAGCCACACCACTCCATTTTGCAACTTGAAGAGAACTAAAAGAAGTAACAAAGTCTAGTAGAAACGTGGCAACAACTAAAATAAATAATCCAGAAATCAACCTGTAAGAAATTGATGATCCCATCAAATAATGCTTCCTGCTGCAGAATAGGCATATAGCTGAGCAAGGTTCAGAGGTGGGTATTAACTGGAAAGTTGAGCACCAAAATAGCATCACTGATGTCAAATCAGATCTGTTTTCTCTACATATACCCAGCAGATGTAAGATCCTCATTAATATAGCATCCAGTGCAGATTACCCTACAAATATGCATATGCCCCATTGACACTATTTTCAAGCAATATGAGCACTCATAGTGCAATTTCAATTCCTCACACAAATTTCTTCCTAGCTGTCAAAATAAATAAAATGAATGAGATAAATATTCTGTAAATTAATCACTTCACAAGTAGTTAGTTGCAAAATCAAATTTAGAGCTAAACAGACCTAAGCCAAAGGAGTGTTATGGATTCATTTCCAAACCAGAGGGAGGTGCTGGGTTTACATTGCTCACATGGACATTGTAGTAGGGTAGGGGGGCTGGGTGCTCTTGTGCAAGGAGGAATGGTGAAAGGATATCATCTGTTCCATTGCTCATGAATATTTATATGATGAATTGGTCAAGTCATGTAATAAATAGATAATCTCTGAACATTCTACTGTCCAGACCATGTTTTACAATTTAAAGGATGTATACAAAATTGCTGCAGTTTATACAGCAGGAGTTATAGCGATTATAAAAGATTAGTAAAACTTATTTTCAAATATTTCCCATTATTTGTGCCAGAATGTGCAATCTTGTTTGATTCATTTTGGAGTAAAAATTTAAAGTAGAAATTGAAAAAGAAATGACAATAAACTTGATAATTGATCAGAACATTAACCAATTCTGCTTCTTCCATAGGCAGAGAAAGCTGAAGGTTTCCTTAGTTTACCAAAGTTCAAGATTGATCAAGGAACAGAGTGCAAAAAGAAACAGTAAGTAATGTAGCAATGAAATGAACAATCAATATTCACTCCAAAACTCTACAAGTCTGTTCAACAAGTTTTTGAACATTTATTGAAGAGATTAGGGAACCTGTAGCAGGGAGAGAGGTGAGGGAATTTTAACTGGACACATTTCAAAATTGAAGTTTTTGAGAAGATCTTTGAGGTAAGAAAGAGTTGACGACACAGTCAGGTTCTGAATTAAAAGGTTAATCTCAGAATGTCTCTGGTCTCTGAAGGATCACCTACCTATGGAAAGAGAGTTTGATGACTGTTGGAAAAAGAAACAGTTTTAGGGTTGAAGAAAACTACAAATGTTATCAAATGCAATGAAGGGGTCTATTTTGAATTTGGAGTGCTCAAAGCATTGTATAATCATAATTTGGTGAAAGCAGGAATGCAATTTTGAAGCAGAGTTTTGGGCATTTCTGAAATTTGAGATTTATCAAAGGTAACATTTTAGAGATGGATTAGTGTTTTGAATAAATTAAGTCTAGAGAAGATGAAGATATAGACTCAAGTTTTGGCTCTGTTGATGATCTAATAGATAAAAGTAAGGTACAGTATGAATTAATGACACGGGCTGATAATAGAATAGGTGAGAAAGGTCATCAGCAGGAAACATTTTACCAGAAGTAAGATGCTTTGGAAATGGAACGGATGTGAGCTTTTGGAATTATCTTCAGGAGCAAACAGAAAGTTGAGCATGAGTAAATCAAGGTGAAAAATGTTGTATTAACATAAGGAAAATGTTCTGGCTAATCCACAACATGCTAATTGGTAACAGTAATCCTGGGATCCAGAGTGATAGTTGTGGGGAGGTTTATGTGACCTGACCCAATATTTAGAGTTTGCCACTAAGGGGCAGCATATAAATAGTTGAGGAAGGTAAGAAGGATGAATGATTGAAAGTGCTGAAGGTTAATATGAATGAGAATAAAAGACTCGGAGAAAATATACTGAATGAATTAAACACTCTGAAAATAGTTAACTGCTCGATCAAGACAGTAGGAAGAATTTCATAGAATCCCTACAGTGTGAAAACAGGCCCTTCGGCCCAACAAGTCCACACTGACACAAAGAGCATCCCACCCAGACCTATCCCCCTAATCTACACATCCCTGAACACTACGGGCAATTTAGGATGGCCAATCCACCTAGCCTGCACATCTTTGGACTGTGGGAGGAAATCGGAGCACCCGGAGGAAACCCACACAGACACGGGGAGAATGTGCAAACTCCACACAGACAGTCGCCTGAGAGTGGAATCGAACCCCGAATCCCTGGCACTGTGTGGCGGCAAGAACTTGTGTTTTATATAGCTGCCTATCAGATTTTCAAAGAGCTTGTTCTATTTTTGAGGACTTTTTGAAGTGCAGTCACTCTTATTATGTAAGTAAATATTGCAGCTAATTTGCTCAAAATCAAAGTTCTGAAAATAACAAATGGGATGGATGACCAGTTGTTTTTGGTGGTATGATTTGAAACACATATGTTGACCAGGGTATATTTGAATAGAGCTACGTGTGGTATTTTCCTAGACGACCACTCCTGGTACTTTGTGGGATTTTCTACCTCTACCAATATTTGGTACTAGGTTAGGATTTTTTTGAATTTGTTTGCTGCCACCAATCCTCCTTGTCTTTGCTTTGTCTTGAGCCTATCTAATGGTTAGTAGTAGAGGTAGGCTACCATAGAGTATCTAAAGAGGGGACACCGTTCTTTGAAAGCAAGAAGATTTATTGTTTAAAAGATATAGGCACAACTATATTTGATCAGGCATAATTATAAGGACATTAGGGAGCAAATCCAGATACAGCTGCTCTATTTGAAAGCTAGAGAAAAAGTTGTTGGTTGGTTCGCTGAGCTGACTGGTTTTCATGCAAACGTTTCATCCCCCTTCTAGGTGACATCTTCAGTGCTGTCTAGCCTCCGTTGAAGCCCTGTTGTTCTGTTCCGTTCTGAAATTATATGGTCCAGTCTGTCATGGTGGGTAGTTCTGTTTCTGGTTTTGCTCCATAGTGGTATGTAGATGGGGTCTATTTCAACATGTTTGTTTATAGTACCAGTGGTTGAAAACTAGGCTTCTGGGAGTTCTCATGCTTGTCTTTGTTTCGCTTGTCTTAGTACTATTAGGCTGTCCCAGTTAAACTAATGTCTTTCTTTGTTGGAGTGAATAGAAACAAGGGAGAGTTGGTCATGCCGTTTTGCTGCGAGTTGGTGTTTGTGTATCCTGGTGGTGAAGTTCCTGCACATCTGTCTTATGTATTGCCTCTCGCAGTTGCTGCATGGTATTTTCTATTTCACATTTGTCCTGCTCATTGTGCATATGGGACCTTTCATCTTTGAGAGTAGCTGGTGAAGTGTGGCTGTTGGTTTTTGTGCCGTCATTATTCCAACGGGAGGTAGGAGTCTTGTCAGTTCTGATGTGTTTCTAATATAGGGTTGGGTGGCCAGTGTGTTGGGGCGTATAGTGTCTTCTTGGTGTTGTTATTAGCCAGGCATTGGTGGATGAAGCTGATAGAATACCCATTGTTTACAAAGACTTTGTACAGGTGTTCCTCTTCATTTTTGCACAGCTCTGAGGTGTTGCAGTGTGTTATCGCTCATTTAAACAGGTCTTGACACAACTCTATTTGTGGATGCTGATATGGTTACTGATGTAATTCAGGATTTGGTCTGTGTGGGGAGTCTTCCTGTAGACGCTGGTAAGGACTTCGCCATTGTTTGTTCGTTCCACCATTACATCTAGAAATGGGTGTTGATTGTTGTTCTCCTCTTCCCTGATGAACTTGATCTCGGTGAATGTGCTGTTAATAAGGTGTTTCTTCTAACTTTGCTCATTTAATGATCATGAAAGCATCATCTGTGTACCTGATCCATAGTTTAGCCTGGATCTGGGGGAGGGCCGGGCAATGAAATCTTTCCATAACTGCTTCCGCTATAACAAATTTATTCTGCTTTAAATGAGCGTTAACACACTGTAACACCCCAGAGCTATGCAAAAACAAGGAGGAACATCTGTACAAAATCTTTGCAAGCAGTGGGTACCCTAACAGCTTCATCTGCTAATGCCTGGCAAATAAACAACACCAAGAAGACACTGTAAGCTCCAACACACTGGCCACCCTACCCTATATTAGAAACATATCGGAACTGACTACAACACTCCTACGACCTCTTGGAATAATGATATCACACAAACCAACAGCCACACTTCACCAGCTACTCTCAAAGACGAAAGACTCCCTACGCAGGATGAGCAGGTCAAATGTGATGTATAAAATACCATGCAGCAACTGCGAGAAGCAATACATAGGACAGAGGAACAGAAAACTTGCCACCAGGATTCATGAAGACCAACTCACAGCAAAACAGCATAACCAACTCTCCCTTGTTTTTATTCACTCAGACAAAAAAGGACATCAGTTTAATTGGGACAACATAACAGTACTAGGACAAGCAAAACAAAGACAAGCACGAGAATTCCTGGAAGCCTGGCTTTCAACCACTGGTACCATAAGCAAACATGTTGAAATAGACCCCATCTACATACCACTACAGAGCAAAACCGGAAACAGAACTACCCACCATGACAGACCGGACTATATAATTTCGAAACAGAACAGAACAACAGCACTTCAATGGAGGCTAGCCAGCACTGAAGATGTCACCTAGAAGGGGGATGAAACATTTGCACAAAAACCACTCAGCTCTGCGAACCAACCAACAACTCCAGCCACTACCCGTGCTAAAGATGTTTGCTAAAACACTTGAGTAAAAGTCCTAGTCTCCACCCACAGAATGTGCATGATATCAGGAGAGTGGGTGGAGCCAAAGTAAGAGGATCATGAAACCATTCGGAACCATTATCTTTTACAACACTACAGTTCTTATCAAATCACTTGAAAGTGCACTCTTGGATTTAATGTTTCATGCAAAGAAATATGCTATGGGGTATATCCCATGTAATTCTATGAACTTCAATAGAGGAAATTGAAATTAAAATGATTCCAATTCTAAATATATAGTTCTTGTAGCTAAAACATAAGTGTAAGTTTCAGTAATCAATCAAAAGACAGTGAATTAATATTTCTGCTCATTCAATTGCTCAGTCATTTACATTAGGAACTGTTCCCATTGTATTGCAATCCTTCTGCTAACATTGTTCATATATGTTTATTCTAATGAGATTTTTCTTGAGTTCAGCATCATCTAATGAAACTAACAGTCACCTTTTGAGGTTAAAGTTTTTCTTTGTACTTCCTAACCCAGTAATTATGTTACCTTAGCTTCATGAAAAAAATAGACCTCAAAATGAGAGAAAGTATCATGTTACTTTGGGACCATAAGCACTCAATTCACAGCCTGTCACGTTATGTTTGGTAAATATGAAATGCAGCCAAGTTTATTTCAATTTAATGAGGACATTTTTTTCTCACATTTGCTGTGCGGTGTGTGCAATTTCACAGATTTAGAGCAAGCGCTTAAATAGAATACTCTAGAAGGTGTACGAAGATTGCAGGTATTGAGCTGATCCCTGTAAGAAACTTTTGGCCCTTTATCAACAAATGCATACCCACATCAGGGGATTAATAATTAATCATGTTTGGAGACCAAAAGCAGTAAGCTTGCAAACATTCATCAAGTTGATTCCTTCAATGGGCCCCACAGAAACAATCCTTTTATAAAGTCTGTCCAGTTAAATATGTTTAGGAAATAATATTAGAAGAAAAGAAAGCTAATGGAATGTTCTGAAGAAGGGACCTGACCCAAAACATCAACTTTCCTGCTCCTCTGCTGCTGACCGGCCCACTGTGCTCCTCCAGCTCCACACTGTGTTATCTTGGACTCCAGCATTGGCATTTCTTACTATCTCTAATGAAATGTTGGCCCTTATTTCAAGGGGGTTGGAGTATAAGTGTAAGGTAGTCTTACTGCAACTGTTCAAGGTGCTGCTGAGACCATATTTGGAGTACTGTGAGCAATTCTGGTCCCCTTAGTTAAGGAAAGCCATCATTTCTTTGGAGATAATTCAGAGAAAGTTCACTAGGATGATCCCTGGTATGGAGAGATTGTCTTATGAACAAAGGTTAAATGGGTTGGGAACAAAAAGCAGAAGTTGCTGGAAAAGCTCAGCAGATCTGGCAACATCTGTGAAGAGAAATCAGAGTTAACCTTTCAGGTCCAGTGACCCTTCCTCAGAACTAACGGCATCACATGCACACTCTTGGCCTCTGTCTCCAACAACATCGCATCACGGTGGCTCAGGACTGCACCAGTCTGCAGTTTCACTTCATTCTCCGGCTCATTTGCCACACCAATGACAAACTTTTTCCTTTCCTTTCAGGCATCAAGGCATACAGGATGCAACAACTCAGAGGCACCCATGGCCCTCTGGAGCTTTCCTCCCCTCTCCTTCCCTCTGACTCCATCCCCTCTCCCAACCCCAACTTCTGTCATGTATTCACCATCCCACCTAACCTTCCGCTCTCTGATGCTGAACGTGCTGTACTCAGCTAAGGTCTCAGCTTTATCCATCTGCATCCCCATCTTAATGAATTTCAGGCATGACATCACGTCAAAGTCTTCTTCCGTCATCTTCATCTCTATGCCCATTTCTTTGGACAAGAGTCGTCTTCCCGTCCCACAGACGCCTTCACCCAGCTCCGAAACTCTCATTCTACCTGGACCCCTCTCTCTGGCCTTTTACCTGCATTCGTTCTGTTCATTGAGAACTATTGATGTAATATTGGTCGCCTCTGCCTGCCCTCACCCAATCCAAACTATCTCCCTCCGAACTGACTGCACTCCGTGCGCTTAGATCCAACCCTTACTCTGCTATTATGCAGTTCTGAGAAAGAATCACCGAAACTGAAATGTTAACTCTGATTTCTCCTCACAGATGCTGCCAGACCTGTTGAGATTTTCCAACAACTTCTGTTTTTGTTTCTGATTTATGGCATCTGCAGTTCTTTCAGTTTTTGAACAAGTTGGGACTCTGCTTGCTAGAGTTTGGACGAATGAGAGGTTATGTCATTGAAACATATAGGACCCTTAAAGGGCTTGACATAAAAGGGCATAAACGCTGAGAGAATGTTTCCTCTCATGGGAAGTCTAGGACCAGAGGGCATAGTCTCAGAATAAGGGGGCACCTATTTAAGACTGGGATAAAGAGGAATTTATTCTGTCAGAAGGTTGTAAGTCTTTGAAACTCGTTGCCACAGGGACCTGTGGAGGAGAGTCATTGTGTATGTTTAAGGTGGAGATAGATTCTTAATCACTAGAGAAATCAAGTGTTACAGGGACAATGAAGGAAAAAGGATGTAAGGAATGTCAGCTCAGCCATGATTCCTTTGAATGGTGGAGTAGTCTCGGGGCCAAATGTTCCTATTTTCTATGGTGCTATGGTGTAAAACATGAACTGAGAAAGAAGTACATATCATATATCCACACTGAAAATTTCAGACCTTTGAAAATCATTTATAATGTCTGAGATTACAAACTTTAACATGTTTACAAAATGGAGGGACAAATCACAGCACTGTGGAAAGGCAATAGTCAGACAGCATTTCAATAGGCTTCCCAGCTTTTGATCGCATTTATGTATCTGTGCTACATAAAGTGGGAAGTGGTTCCCCAGTGAGAAAAGGGGAACCAGATATAAAGTTTCACCTGTGGTATTCTTAGGCAATTCCAGCAGGTTAGTTTAGACTGATCTAGATCTAGACTGCAAAGCAAAAGGAGAGAAAAATTAAATAGCAAGTCTCCTAAGCCAAGAACCAATTATATTTCTCAAAATTCATCAAGGCATTTAAATACAATGAGTACAACCTGCCACCTCAGGGAAGCTAAGTGTTTCCAGAATTGCACATTCCAAGAGGTGGCCATCTCAGAAAATAGGAGTTCAGGAAGGTTAGGATGGGACAGGAAGAACAAAAGTCTTCAGGCAGCTTCATCCTGCTGCCAAATAAGTACCTGGATTTGAAGACTGCTGGGAGTGATGATGCTTTGAATGAGTACAGTCCAGACTGTGACACCAATGGGATTGGGACCGCACTAGAAAGAATAGCAAATGTAGAGATGCTGCCATAGAGTCATAAAGTCATATAGCACAGAAACAGACCCTTCAGTCTAACTTGTCTATGCTGACCAGGTTTCCTAAACTGAACTAGTCCCATTTGCCAACTTTTGGCTCATATCGCTGTAAACCTTTCCTACTTATATACCTGTCCAAATATTTTTTAAGTGTTGTAGTTGCTCCCACCTCCACCACTTCCATTCCATATACGCACCACCCTTTGTATTAGGTCCTTTTAAATCTTTCCCCTCTCACCTTAATCCTATGCCTTCTAGTTTTGGACTCCCCAAGCTGGGGAAAAAATCTTGACTAATCATCTTCTGTATGCCCCTCATGATTTTATAAACATCTATAAGGTCACCCATCAGCTTCCTATGCTCTAGGGAAAGAAATTTCAGCCTATCCAGACTTCCCTTATAACACAAACCCTTCCGTCTCCGAAATAACATTGTAAATCTTTTCAGCATACTTTTCAGTTGAATAACATCTTTATGGGATATTCCATAATCAGGATAGGCATTGGCAGACATGCATTTTGGTATCTGTCATCATGAGTCCAACATGATATGTTGCCTCCCTGGTGCCAAGGTAAAAGAATGTTGGAGAGAGGATGCAAATAATTCTGCAGGGAGAAGGGAGTGCATCAGTAGTTGTAATACCACAGAGAATGTCATCTCAGGTTACTCCTGAGAAGCCCTGGAACACTACCTCCTTCGACCAGGGACTCAAACACCTCCACAAGGTCAGATGGAGAAGGTTGCACATACACCCGTGCAACCTCAGTAAGTCAGATATATCTAGGCCTCAGACCATGAGAGGATGCCCACCAAGGATAGCTAGCCCACAAAGTAGCAGCACCCTTCAGCGAAATCAACTGCAGTTCCCAATGTGGCACCAAGACACAAGGTCCAGTGAGTGTCATATGGAGTAGTGCAGAAAGCACTGAGGCTATTGTTCTCTGCTGCCATCTGGAGGATTAAACATCTGGAAAGCCAGAAATTAAACAAAATGTTTGACATTTGGGAGACAATTGGAATTATTTCTCTCCTCTACTCTCTGGAATATGTGAACACCCCTTGAAAATTGATGGTCTGGCCAGGAAATGGAACAGGAGGCTATTTTTACAAATGGAATGAATTAACTTACAACTTATGACAAACAGAGTAGTTTAATTCTTTAAAGTTATAAATCAAGCATTCCCTTAAGCATAGGAATGCCTCAGCACCTTCAAAGCTTGTAGCTCTGATTGTTCACATGTCTGTATGCAGTTATTTGTCCTCACATATAGCTGCTATCAGCTTCTCTCATTTGCCCCATCCCAGTACCACCCTGGCCTCCTCAGCATCCTCATCACCAGTGTCGCCTTCCCCAACACCCTATCATTGATCTAGATTGTGCAGGGTGCAGCAAACCATCACTATCCTAGAAACTCTGTCCAGTACTGGAGTGCTCCTCCTCAGCACTCAAGGAATGGAAGCACATTTGCAGAACAGTGATGGTCCTAGTGAATGTATGGGTATTACTGTCCAGCATCAATCTGTGGGGATCCAACCGGGCTCATTGGCCATGCTTTCTGGGGTTTCTCCCTAGAAAAAGTGTTTAGGTACCTGACAACCTTCAGGCCTCAACATTAAGTTCAACAGTTTAAGAGCATGAACACCTTGTTCCTTGTCTGTTATCTACACACACATCACAGGTCGTATCATGAAATAGGCTTCTTTCAGCATAGCCAACCCAGTTTTAATAACTAATGCCTGCATTATCACCTATCATAACGACAATCCCCTTGTTTGCCGACCCCGTTTCTCTCTCCGTCTCTATGGGCTTAGTCTCCACCTATCGGCTCACACCCTCTACATCAGAATTTCGTCCCCTTATGTCTCCAGATTCTCCCATTGTCCTGAACAGCCACACCATTTAAATTCCATTCCCTACCTTTCCTTTCAACCTCACCCACCTTCATCTGAATCCTTTGAGTTGAGCTGTGGTCAGTACAACCAGTGTGGCTTGGGCAGGCTTGTTGACCTAGTCAGGATATACCGCCCTAACACCGTAAGGGTTAAGGGTTACAAGCAATATCATTTTTTTTCTTTATTCACTCATGGGATGAGGGCATCACTGGCTAGGCAACATTTATTGCCCATCCCTAATTGCCCATCGGACAGCTGAGTGGCAACCACATTGCTGTGGGTTTGGAGTCATCTTACTGAGCCTTCTCATGAGCTGGTTGATCCGGTCAGGCTTCAGCCTTTGCTCCTTGGTTATGAAGGAGCTGAGTTACTCAAGACATTTGTACTCATCAAAGCTTGGATCAAGCATTCTGCCCTGTCAGGTACACCATGAATACTTGTGTTTGCTGTTTTGTCTACCAAAATTGGGTCCATTAGCATAATTCCAGTGGAATGTTGATAACATGTTAAGGAATATGAAACAGTCTACTGACCATGATGGTCAGACAAGCCAAACCATCTGAAGGGATTTGAGAACTCAATATCAAAGCTTTAACCTGTTGTCAGGTAACTAATTTTTTGAATCCTGCCCAGTTATATTCCCCCTGCCGGCCCTTCTAATGGCTAAAAGTAGAAGATTCCATGAATGGCACAGTTCTAAAGTGAGTGCAAGGACAAGAGGTGCATTAGGGATTCACGTGCATACACCTTTGAACGTGGCAAGACACATTGAGAGAGTAATCAGCAAAACGTATGGAATCTTGGGATTCATAAATAGAGGTATTAAGTATAAATACAGGTAAGTTAAGATGAAACTTTATAAAGCTCTGTTTAAGCCACAACCAGAATATTCTGTCCAGTTCTGTTCACTGCAGTTTAGGGAGGATGATGGGTTCCTTGAAATGTTTTGAGCCGGAGGCGTGGGGAAGAATGAAAGATAGAACTTCTTTATATCCTGAATAGTAATGACCTGGAATTTACTACCCTTGAGGTTGCTGAAAGCAGAGATGACAAATGATTTCAAAAGAAAATTGAATGAGCCTTTGAAAGAACTAACTTGAGGATGACAGAGATAGACTCAGGGAATGGCACTGACTGGATTGCTCGATGGAATGCTCAGCATTGATTCAATTCGCCAAATGGTTGTTTACCTTGCCGTAAATGACTGTGAAGAAGGAAGTAAATAAAATGCACATTGACAATACAGTTACATAATCATGCTAATAATATATAGGCAAAGTTAAAATCCCTCTTTCGATCAACTTTTTAGGCAAATATTTTAATAATATAAGGAGTTGTAAAGAAATTGTAAATACTCATGCTGATGTTTGAACTATAATGATTAGAAATTATCAAAATCTCTGTTCCAACTGAATCACTGACGTTTTGCAGGACTGTTTCCACTATTTAAAATCAATGCAAATATTTCTGAGTATGATGGTAATTGTGAGCAAATAGTCTAAAAAACCTTTACAATAATCTGACCTTTACAATAGAAATTTGTACTTATTATTTGTTTCCTGCTTTCTTAATTAAGTGCGATAAAGGCAAGCCATCCACAGTTCAAGAAGTTCTATTTTGCTGCAGAGAATGCTGATGAAATGAGCAAGTAAGTACTTGTTGTGGGGCTGTCTTGTGGTTTAGTTGCAATGATGTTGATGGCTGAAATGTATTTTTCAGTTTTGTGTCTGTTGTGTTTAATTTAGAAAGCAAACTGAAGGACCAAGACCCATACTTAAGGACATCAACAAACCGGCCAAAAATAGGGGAAAAAGTGATAATTCTGTAATTTGCAGTATCTGCATCTGCAGTAATTTTTTCTGAATAATTCTGTAATATTAACTTCAGTGTTTGAAAACTAGGAGAGTGCAGTACAAAACATGAAATATTCTGGTGAGGAGGTAGAAGGAAAGAATGAGTTAGAGTAGGAAATAGAAATTAAAGTTGATTTCGACATGTGTAAAATGTATTGATCATATTATTAGTTACATCATTTTCTCTATTGTCATTGTTATGTTTACACTAGGTCAGACTCCCCTTTATTTCCTACATTTGTTCTAATTGACAATCCTAACCCTGTGTTATGTGGATCTCACCAGCATCCACATCCAGAAGATCATCAGGCGCCATTTCTGCCACCTCCAGTGAGATACCACTACCAGCCACACCTCCCCTCCCTTGTCCACCTTCCACAGGGACCATTCCCTCCAGGACACCCTGGTCGACTCTTACTTCACCCCCAACACACCCCCCACAGTCACATGGCACCTTCGCCTTCAACTGGCAAAGGTGTAACACCTGCCCATTTACCTCCTCCCTCCCCATTATCCAAGGGCCCGAACATACCTTCCAGGTGAAGCAACACTTAACCTGCACTTCTCAGAATGTAGTCGACTGCATTCGCTGCTCACAATGTGGTTTCCTCTACATTGGGGAAATGAAGCATAAATTGGGTGACCGCTTCATACAGCATCTACATTCTGCTCGCAAAAAAGACTCTGAGCTACCTGTTGCCTGCCACGTTATCACACCACCCTATTCCCTGGTCAATATCTCTGTCCCTGGCTTGCTGCAGTGTTCCAGCGAAGCTCAACGCAAACTGGAAGAACAAGCCTCATTTTCCACCTGGGGACCTTGCAGCCTTCCAGACTCAATATTGAGTTCAATAATTTCAGGACATAAACTCTCCTATGTCTTAGCCCCCTACTCCACACATCAGGTCCTGTTATCACATAGCCTGCCATCACACAATACTTATTGTTAGTCACTAACAGTCCCCATTAACAGCTATTCACCCTCCTAGTCAGATCATTATCAAATCCTTTGTCTATCCAATTGCTCTTCTCTCTCTTCGGACTCTATCCTTTACCCTATCATTTACTCCCTCCTCCATCCCCGTCCCTATTTTTTGCATATAAACTGATGTTTTCCCAGCCACTATCAGTTCTGAGGAAGGGTGACCGGACCAAAATGTTAACTCTGATTTTTACTTCACTGATGCTGCCAGACCTACTGCACTTTTCCAGCAACTTCTGTTTTTGTTTCTGATTTACAGCATCTGCAATTCTTTCAGTTTTTATTCTCTACCCTGTGTTGTCATGTTTCAATTATCCCTCCTATTACAGGATTCCCTCTACAAATTATTGCTTCCAGTTCACTCATTTTTCTTTGGATAATGCTGTCATTGTTATACCAGTGGTTTAAATAGTTTTTATTTGTTATGTGCCTACTATGGTTCATTAACTATGACTCACTTGTCAACATTTGGAAATGGTAACGTTTGCACCGCATAAAATTAAACATCTCCAACAAGGGAGTATCTAAGCGTCTCCCCTTGACATTCAACAGCATTACTATAGCTGAATCCCCTGCAATCAATATCCTAGCAGTTGCCATTGACCAAAAATGTAATTGGGTCCACATAAACACTGTGGCTACAACAGCAGGTCCGAGGCAGGGAATCCTAAGGCTCATTTCCTGACTCTTCAAAGCTTGTCCACCAACGAGAAGGTGTAAGTCAGGAGTGTGACGGAATAATCTCCACTTGCCTAGATGAGTGCAGCTCCAACAACACTCATCAAGCTCAAAATCATCTAGGACAATACAATCAACTTAATCAGCACTTCTTCACCATGTTAATCAATCACTTGCTCCACAACAGAGGCAAAGTGGCATCCACAATACCATGTACTTGATGTACCAATGCTACTTGCCAAGCCTTCTTCGACAATACCTTCCAGATCATGACCACTGCCACCAATGATTTTAGTAATTATGCTAAATGCTGTGTGATTTTATTTAATCTCTGTGCATGCATGTTATCCTTATTCCTTCATTCATTTTGACATTTACAATATTTTTCTGATTCACTTTGTCATCAGTAAATGCAGTTCTTTCCAATCACATAATCATTTTATAGCTTTACTTATCTAAAGTCTTACTTTTACTTCCTGATAGATCTCAAAGGTACAGCTCCTTCCTGTCTCAGTATTAGAGCTCGTGTCTCATGAAGTGAAACCACTCCTTGTCACACCAGTCATTTAGCCTTGTGTTGACTTTCCTAATCTGCTTTTCCCTAATCTGGAAGATGTACAGTATGTGAAAATAAAACAAAATTGGCAACAAATGTGTAAATCGCATTATATGATGAATAGAGAAGTCATTGTGGAGACATGAGTGTCCAGTGTTGAGTAAGTTAAGTAACTGAGCCCATTCTCACTTACAAAACAAAAAGCAAAAGAATATTTCCATTTGTGGAGTCAGTTATAAGGAGATACAATTTAAAATTATCATAAAAAGATTGAGGAGAGAGGGCAGCAGCAAAGTTTTTCTGGAGACATTTATAGGAACGAGTAAACTTTTGACATGGAGCAAGTGAGGACCATTACATTTTTTAAGGTAAGAGTATATAAGCATGTGAAACAAAGAACTATACGGAAATAAGGGTATAAAGAATGACGATAGAAAAAGCTGGGGGTACTCAGTAGGTCTGCCAATATTTGTGAGGAGACAAACAATGTTAGGGGACTGAATTTTAGTTCTAGGATCTCTATTACAGTGACAAGGCTAGAATCCAGGCTAGGAACTAAAGGTGATTGTGGCAGTATCCTGGAAGAGGTGTTTGAAGAGGAAACCAATTATGAGACTATCTATGGGAAATACATGTCCAATTGAGGATGATAAGTGGGCAATGCACCCAAAAGCGCCTTAAGGTCTAAGCAGCTGGTAGCTCCAGTGTTATAAATTATATTGCTATTAAATTATATATTATAAGTTATGTGTTATACATTTCTATGGTTTCCGGAAGCAAGAGGTGGCCTGAGAAGACAGCATTGGTGGGCCTTTGTTAAAGAATAAAACAGAACCTACGCAGAGTGTTTTGAGACGGAACTTTAGCACCATAAACAAAACTTTGTTGGTGGCCATACTTGTTTTAGTCGTCAAATTCTCTGCATCAGGCAGGATTACAATTAATTCCCACTCAAGCCAAACTTAGAGATTTCACAGGTCGCATTTAAGGAGCTTGTTGAAATAGGTTTCCATTTTTTAAAGTACAGTCCTGTTTGCCGGCTGATGTATGCAAACTACACAATGTGCTAATCAAAGTCCAAAGAAATAAAGAATTTGTTCCGAATAAGAAGAAATACGAAATAAGGTGTAGAGTAATTACTGAAATTTGATTATTGCATTAGCAAATTCTTGTTGGGAGTTTTCAACACGTCATTCAACAAATCTACATTGGTCCTAGCCATGCCTACCTTTATGTACCCTTCCTCCTTGAACCACAATAGAGTCTACTTTGTCCTCAGCTTCCAATAATCTACCCTTCACTTCTAACTGTTCAGCCTAGCCAATTTTGCCAATTTTTATGCAATGCTAGAACCAGGCATTTGGTCCTCCCCTTCCCTTCCAGTTATCCAAAAAGACTGTCTCCTGCATGACATCTTGCTCCATTCTTCCCATATTTCCTTCCCATGCAAATGCTGGAGATGCATCTCTGGCCTTTTTACCTCTTTCCTTCATAATGCTCAGAATCTGAGTTAAAGAGGTGATTAACTTCTCTTTTTCTTTCAATTTGGTATATTTCTAATAAGTGTTGGTAATGATTCTACATTTTGTAATGTTTTGTTCCTTTATTAGACCTAATTCCGCCCAGTTTGTGTTGTAGCGACATTTCTTTTGTCAGTAAATCAATTCTGCCCTCCACACTATTATGGGCCTTCCTTTCTGTTCTATCCTCCATCGCTCCCTAGCCCCTCCAAATACCATCTCTCCTCTGACTACATTTGCTTAGAAAATATTAAATCTTTAACTTGGCCAGTTCTGATAAAGATTTGTGAAATGTTAATGCTGTTCCTTTCTCAAAAGATATTACCTGACCTGTAGGGTATTTACAGAATTTTCTGTTTATAATCTGGCGCTGCTAATGTTCCATTGTAACTACTAGTGTGATTCTCAGCCTTACACACAAGAACTCTACATCATCCAAGTAATCCAACACTGAATGGCATGTGCATTGCAGTTTTCTTCACTCGTTTTAATATTTCTTCTCCTCCAGCTGATTGCCACTAATGCTGGAATATGACATGAGATTTTGTTGTGACCCCTAATAAATTGGAAATGGGGAAGATAATGGGGTTTGAAAACACTGATCTGAATTAAACCACTGGAGAATAAATACTTCAGTGCACTTGAGAGTGCCAGATTTTAAAGAGACTTAAGTATGATAATGAACTTTTGTTCTTCCTCACCTAAAGTTGATCCCTCATCTTTAGGAAATATAGCTGTATGAATGCTAACAGTCTTCTGTAACTTACATTAAGGAGTTATTGGCTCAAACTTTATGATCAGATTTTAAAAAAAACCTGCTTACCTTTTAGTGACTTCTATGTTGGAGATTTCTGGACAGAGTCTTTCTGTTATAAATTTGTCCAGGAATCCAGCAGTGCAGCATGTCATCACAGACTCTGTGACCCTTTTTAGAGCAATCAGACAGTATTCTCCAATTTAAATGTCTACTGGACACTGTAAAAGCTACTGTGAAATGTTAAGTATGTAAGATAAACATGGGTATAGGATGCAATGGGTGAGGAGGAAGAGGCCACGTGGGTGAGGTGAGTTAGGTGCCAGTTTTGCAAGGAGTGTAGGGTATTCAGTGAGTGAAAGGCTAGGTGGGTGAGTAGAATACCAGGTAAGTGAGGTCAGAACAGGCGTTAGGTGAACAAGAAGTGAAAGTTGCCAGACAGGTAAGACTTTAGAGTGCCAGGTAGGGTGAGGTAGTAAGATACCAGCTGGGTAAAGTGTCAGGAAGGCGAATGAGTGCTTATGAGTCAGGGTGTCAGGTTATGGGGTGGGGCTCAAATCAGTAGGGCAGTTGTGTCAGTTTGGTGTTTGAGGGGGGTTGTCAGTTCGGAGGATATGCAAGGCCGCTGGATTGGGGGCAGGGAGCAGTAGGTGGGTGGGTTCTGAGTCATTTGGAGTTGGGTCAGGGTTGTTGGGTCTATGTGGGGTCAGGTCAGGAGAGGTGGTGATCTTGGATGTTTGGGAAGTGAGGGTTGTTTTGTGGGGGTGTATTGGGTCAGAGGGTGGGAGGTGACATGTCTCAGGGGTTCTCACAGATTGGGGTGGAATGTAGTTCGGGGCAGGGTCAGTGGTGAGTTGGGGTTCAATCTAATAGTTAGCTAGAAATTAGAGAATGTTTTAAATCTTTTTAAGTTTTCCACTGTAACTATTAAGCTTAAACAAATTCAGAAATCAGAAATGTTTCTGACATTAAGAGTTTTTTTGTGAAGGTTCAAGATGCGGGAAATTGCTAATCGGAATTTTCAATTTCCAGGCAATTCCTTTGGAGTCAGCTTTATCAGGGACTTGATGTGATTCCAACATGTAATACCAATCTACACAGCTGGAACACTATCAGAATAACTGGTCCAACGTTTTTATTCCAGCCTCGTTAGCGTGAGATTGCCAGCACTGGGAACATAACTGCCAAAACCTATCTTGATGTTGATAATGAAAATGCTAGAAATTTTAATTAGGTCAGACAGCTTCTATGGAGACAGAAACCATGTTAATAATTTAAATCACTCCCTTTCATCAGAACACCACCCTTTACCCGCTGACTGCATTCAATCATTTTCTGGCGGGAATCACAGGCTTACGACCAGAAATTAAGACTTCAAGCTAAATTGCTTCCATTCCTGAGAAGAAGCAAGGAATTTCCTGTGTCAAATGGACTGGAGAGAATAATTCGTACCAGAATAAAGGTGCCACGTCTCTTGTGCGAATGGGTTATTCTGACACTGTGACCCAGTGAAGCAACTCCAAATATACTACCTGACCATATATAGACAAGGATATTTCCGTAGCTGGAATCTGAAAACAATACTGCCTACAATTTCTAAAAGCTTTGTTAAAGACATGGATGGGGGAGTGATACGTACATTTCATAGTGAATAACTTTGGACGATAAATTGGTAGATTCATTGTCATTAATAAAAATTTACAGAATTCAAGATGTGTAATATCAAACTATAATTCTCATTAATCTTTTAGGTGGATCAATAAAATGGGTTTAGCTGCCATTGAGTATGTTCTTCCAGCTTCGGATTCAAAAAATGGAGGTATGTGCTTTGTTGATATGAGTAGAAAATTCCAGCTTATCCGTCAAAGATTTTCTACAAACAAAATCTTCTGTTGAATTCCTACTTGCTGCAGAATGTTGGAGTGAGAGTGAGCAAGAAGATATGGATATTCCACCAGATGACTCATCCTTATCAAATGCATCACAACTAGAAGAACAGCAGGTAAATGTTGTGTAGTACAATATAAACATGTGAAGAATTATTGTACAGATTTAGTGTATGTATCAGACAATACATAAGCTAAGACATATGTGGCAATCAGTTGGATTTCAGTTTAGTGGAAGTTGTAGAATTCCTGCTGCTATTATTGCTTTAAAGTTCTGCCATTGTCTACTCTTTTAAGGATCATTTCTTAGCATTTGTCCAATTTTAGGTGAGACACTATCAATCTTCCTGAAAACAAATGTTAACTACTTTTATTTTCTATTTCTGTTTGAGATAAATGCATGAATGGAATATGAATGTATTGTTATGGGAGGAAGCAACAGGAAGTTTTACATTTGGGATATGGAAGGAACCAATTCGTCATTTATCTGTACTGTCAGTTTTGCCTAAATGGGAAAATGGGGAATAAAAAAAATCCTACTGCCTCCTACCCAACTTATCCCAGGTGTTAACCCAACCATTCACCAAGCCCTACTAATATCAACCAACCAGCAGTGAAGTAGGATTGAGCAGAATCGATAGCTGCCAGCTTAAAAAAATGAGGAGGTGAACAAAGTTATCAATTTGTAATGTCAGCTATAAAATCCAGCTAAGTTAATATTTTCACATTTTAATTTCATAGCACTGCTCAAATTCTTAATTATAAATCTTGAATATAAAAACCACATGCTTTTGATTTATAAACAAGTTGAAATAATAAATAATAGATTTGTTCATCAAAATGCTGAAATATTAAGGTACCCGTTTTAATTTACTTGAGGGACAAATGAAGAAAGAAGGTGTGACAGTGAGGCTAGTTTTGAATCGCTGTATCAAAGAAATTGTACAGATTGAAATTGACCAAATGATATCCTGAGCTCTCTGTGGTTCTAAATGCTAAATGACAGTTCCCACAAAAAACACCAAGATTTCAATTTATTTGGGGCCTATAAACCTTTCAAGATCTAAGGATAGTAATAGGGACCATGGAGAATATTTTCCATGTATTGGAATACTGATCTATACGGGAAGTTTTGCCTTAAAATTGTTTTGAAGTGTCTGATCATATGTTCTAACAAAAGGAAGTTATTGGAATCAAACCTGATAGCTAAATTAGACATTGTTGGAAGTAAATGAATTCGATAGATTTGTCTCAGCATAGCAAATGAGGATCATTTACTTCAAGTCATAGAATCATTGAATTGTACAGCATGGAAACAGACCTTTCGGTCCAACTCATCCATGCCAACCAGATATCCTAAATTAATCTAGTCCCATTTGCCAGCATTTGACACATATCCCTCTAAACCCTTCCTATTCATATATCCATCTAGATGCCTTCTAAATGTTGAAACTGTACCAGCCTCAACCACTTCCTCTGGCAGCTCATTCCATACATGCACTACCCTCTGCATGACAAAGTTGCCCCTTAGGTCCGTTTTAAATCTTTCCACTCTCACCTTAAACCTATGCCCTCTAGTTTTGGACTCACCCACCCCAGGGAAAAGACCTTGGTTATTCAGCCTATTCACTCCCCTATGATTTTATAAACTTCTATAAGGTCACCCCTCAGCCTCCAACGCTCCAGGGGAAATAGGCCCAGCCTGTTCGGCCTCTCCCTATAGCTCAAACTCTCCAACCTTGGCAACATCCTTGTAAATCCTTTTTGAACTCTTTCAAGTTTCACAACATCTTTTCTATAGCAGGGAGACCAGAACTGAACACAGCATTCTAAAAGTAGCCTAACCAATGTCGTGTAAAGACGTAACATGACCTCCCAACTCCTACACTCAATGCAGTGACAAGTAAAGGCAAGCATACCAAATGCCTTCTTCACTATCCTATCTATCTGGGACTCCACTTCTAAGGAACTATGTCAGATACAAATTTAGTAAAGCAAATCCACTAGTGCCTTGTCATAATATTTTCTAAGAAAATTGAGTTTAATTTGGCATGCTTTAGTGCTCATCTGCTGGTAAAGACCATGTGAAATATCCTGTGACATTGATCTTTGGTTGTGATGGTTTAAGTGCTACGCTTCCGAAGACAATACAACATGATGGTTTATATTAATTCATGAACTCATAGAGAACTGAGCATAGGCAGAGGTTATGTGACCATGATACCTGTACTACTGCTAGTTCCACATGTATAAAAAGTATTAGTCGAGTTTTCCCACCAGAGATGTACTAATTCAATATTTATGTTGACATTTCTAAATACCTAGAAGGAGGTGTACTCCATACTTTGACACTGTTAGTGTTAGACTGGCTGGTTTGTGATTTAGATTGCATGACTCTGCGAATACATTTATCCCTGTGCATGATCAAAAATATTTAGTTTGTATGAGGTATACTATTGGCATTGCTTTTTGCATTGGACAGAGGTGGGCAGACAACACTGAATTCCACAGGAACATGAGAAAGCAAAGTGTACACAGAGTAAAAGTTTTAAGCATTGCACCTTCTGCAATGATCTGAACAAGTTAGAAATCTACTTGACATGAAGCACCAACTACAGTACAAAGCAAACTTTTAGAAGAAATTGCAAGATTTATTGAGCTTTCACTGAACCAATGTTTTAGTTCAATTCTACTCTCGGATTTGGCATACATTGTACTAATTGTAATGATATATAGGAGGTGTTGTCTTTTAGAAGGGACTTTAATTCTGTAGTTCAGATGGACACTAAAGATGCCATTGTATGATTCAAAGAAGAGCAGGAATTTATTTTTCTTGGTCAATATTCCTCCCTCAGCCAGATTAATTAGTCATTCATAACCAACCTTTTGTTAACTGCTATATTTGGTTCATTAATGTTCGTGAGTTTAGTGTGTGTGATGACTTAGGGTTATCTTTGAAAAGTATGCAGTTAACTATGATAGGAATGCAGAATCTTTTTTATATATTTCATAAATGGAAACTGGCTACATATTTTCAAAATCTTACATTAAATGTGATAGAGAATAAATAAAACTTTGGCTTTTCTAAACCTGCAGGCACCTTCTCTTCCATCATCAATTGTGTCTACTGAAATTTCAAGTTCTTACTCTTCACCAGAAAGTTCCAGGAGATCAAATGAATCCGCAGCTTCACCATCACTATATTCCGATCGGGAGCTTGCCACTATTAATTCCTCCGGTTCTGATGGTAGGCTCCAGTACTTGACATCTGCTTTGAAATCCTGTGTGGGATCTTCACAGCAGGAAATATGTGAACCTTCACAATCTGACCAAAAAGGAATTACCTCTGGATCACATGAGAACTTGACTGCAGAAGCCCCACAGTTTACGCTTACTGGAGAAAATGCCAGGGCAGCAGAACAATTAACAGTTCTAACCACATCTGCGAAAGGTAAGCATGTGCATTTAATACAATGTACTTTCAAAAGGTTTTTCTTTCTTTCTGTTGAGACTCGGGTAAGAATCTCTTGACATCTATTGCACCAAGATAGCTGGACTGAGTGAATCTAGAAAATGAGTGTTGAAAGGGTTACAATGATTGAGGCATCACCGCTTCCATTGATAGATTTTTAATTCATCAGCCTCTGAAGCTATCAGGGAATGGCAATTGTAACACTATGAATAAGATCAGTTAAACAAACAAAGAGAAGGAATTGTCTTGAAACTTTCTGGTTTCCCTGGTGTATATAATTCAAGTTCACAATGGACACTTATGAATCTTTCAATGATGTGCTCAATTCATACTACCAACATAATTTCAAATGTTACAAATGCAACTGGGGGCACAACATGTGGGAGTTACAATAAAGCATAAAGTGCTGGATAAACTCAGTAGTGTTTCCGGCAGCGTCAGTGGAGAAAGGAACAAAATAATACTTTGCGTTTGCTATGAATGTTCCTCAGAACTTCTAGGAAAAGCAATAGGCTCCACAAGCCCCTTGGTACTTGAAAAGTGGTACAAGGTTTGAACACAATACTTTGTGTACAGAAAATAAGTATTTGAGGTTGGTTGGCTCGCCGAGCTGGTTCCTTGTTTCGCAGACGTTTCGTTACCATGCTGGGTAACATCCTCAGTGCAGCCTCTGATGAAGCATCAGTGTGTTTTCCCGCCTGGTTTTTAAACTTTGGGGTCCATTGAGATGGATTACTTCACTTCCGGTTTTCCTTTGTAGTGGAATGGAAATGGGGTCGAATTCAATATGTTTATTAATAGCACGCTTCATGGAGTGCCAGGTTTCTCAGAATTCTCGTGCCTGTCTCTGCCTAGCTTCTCTCAGGATTTTGGTGTTGTCCCAGTCAAAATGGTGGTTCTCCTTGTCCATGTGGATTGAGATGAGTGAGTATTGGTCGTGTCTTTTTGTAGCCAGTTGGCGTTCACGTACTCTTGTTGTTAGTTTCCTTCCTGTTTGTCTGATGTAGTGTTTCTCACAGTCACTGCAGGGAATCTTGTAGATGACATTGGTCCTGTCCATGGCGGGAAATGGGTCTTTAGTTTGGGTGAGCAGTTGTCGTAGGGTTGACGTGGGCTTGTGTGCCACTCTGATGCCCAGCGGTCATAGGAGTCTTGTGGTGAGTCCGCGAAACAAGAAACCAGCTCAGTGAGCCAAACAACCTCAACACCCACAACCCGAGCTACAAATCTACTCCAAAGCCTTAGAGACCTACGGGTGTAACACGCTCAAATTGGCAAGAAAATGGGAAGACTATGCCAAACAAGAGAGCGCAACCCGCGAACAACTCTACTTCCAAATGGATGCCTCAGGAACCAGGTATTACCACGCAGTGTGAAGTACAAACAACCCATCAACAACCCACAAGCCCGGAAAACAGCAGAACAAAACGGCCGCAAGATGGTAAGGGTAATGATAAATGATGCACACAACTGGGTCCACAAATACAACAGAGAAATTACGTGCCAAAATACGTTATTCCTGGAAGCTACCAATCAAGACTGGACAACTGACATGGAACGAGCCATCAACATCAGCCGACAGACCACAAGAGCCAAGAAAGACAGACCCTGCAAGACAAGTTAGCCACACTTACCCACAAAAATGACAACAACAGAACAGACACATGGATAAGAAACCTCTCTGACAGGAAACTGACAGACATGGAAAAAGCCGTTCTCACCTGAGGACTGAACTACAACTACTGGGACACCAACAAAATGGAATTCTGAGACAGACTGGAAGCCACACTAAAGACCAACAATATCAACGAAGAAACACAACAAACAATAAGATAGACAGTAATCCCGACACTAACCAGAAGGAGCGAACTCAACACCCTCAACACACAGGAAAGACAGGCCCTGGAAGGATTAAAGAAGGATAAGAACATCACAATTCTACCCGCAGACAAAGGGCACATGACAGTGATACTGAATAAAATCTCCAAAACACAAGCACTGCTCACCAACGAGAATACATACCGGCCAGTACAAACCGACCCAACACCGCAACTAGGCAACAAAATCCTCTACACGCTAAAAAGAATTAAACAAAAAGAACAGATCAACAAAGCAGACTTCTCAAGAATGAAACCCGAAGGAACCAACACACCCCAATTCTAAGGCCTCCCTCCCTAAAGTGCACAAGCCGGAAGTACCCCTCAGACCCATAGTCTCCCTACCAGGCACTCCATCACATAGATTAGCCAAGGAACTACCATGGAGACTCAGGCACCTAGTCAACAAGTCACCCCACTCTATTCACTCAGCCCAAGAATTCCTCAACTCCATCAAAGACATAAGGATAGACGACAAAGAGACCATGATATCGTTTGATGTCACTGCCCTATTTACATCAATAGACATACCACTAGCAAGGGAAACAATGACAACACTACTGGAACAAGACCAAGGCCCCAGTGAGACCATCTCTAAGGACAACATGCTCAAACTATTGGACCTATGCCTCACCACTCACTTCACTTTCAACGGCAAACATATGAGCAAATCAATGGGACACCCGTGGGATCACCTATCTCCGGACTCATAGTAGAAGCAGTGATGCAAAGACTAGAAAGGACGGCCCTCCCACAAATCCAACCAAAACTATGGATACGCTATGTGGACAACACCTTTGTCATCATTAAACGGACCAAACTAGAAGAGACACACAAGCTTATAAACAACACCCTCACCGGAATAAAATTTTTCACCAGAGAGGAGGAGAAAAACAAACAGCTCCCATTCCTGGACGTCATGGTACAGCACAAGACAAATGGGGAACTGCAAACGAAAGTACACCGAAAAACCACACACACAGACCAGGTACTTAACTTCAACAGTAACCATCCCAGCACACGCAAACGAAGCTGTGTGCGAACACTATTTAAAAGGGCAACAACACACTGCAGCAACATGGAACTATATCAAGAGGAAGAAGAATACCTCTTCCAGGTTTTCAAGCATAATGGATATCCAAAAAACTTGGTCAGAAGATGCCTACACGAACAACATCAGAAAGATGCTACACGCCCCGACACACTCATCACACTACCCTACATCAGGAACACGTCGGAACTCACCACAAGACCCCTACGACCGCTGGGCATCAGAGTGGCACACAAGCCCACGTCAACCCTACGACAACTGCTCACCCGAACTAAAGACCCACTCCCCGCCATGGACAGGACCAATGTCATCTGCAAGATCCCCTGCAGTGACTGTGAGAAGCACTACATCAAACAAACAGGAAGGAAACTAAAAACAAGAGTACATGAGCACCAACTGGCTACAAAAAGACACAACCAATACTCACTCATCTCAATCCACATGGACAAGGAGAACCACCATTTCGACTGGGACAACACCAAAATCCTGGGACAAGCTAGGCAGAGACAGGCACGAGAATTCTGAGAAGCATGGCACTCCACGAAGCAGGCTATTAATAAACACATTGAACTCGACCCCATATACATTCCACTACGAAGGAAAACCAAGAGTAAGGCAATCCATCTCAACAGACCCTAGAGTTTAAAAACCAGGTGGGAAAACACACTGACGCTTCATCGGAGGCTGCACTGAGGATGTTACCCAGCACGGTAACAAAACGTCTGCAAAACAAGAAGCCAGCTCAGCGAGCCAACCAACCTCAACACCCACAACCCGAGCTACAAATCTACTCCAAACCTTAAAATGGGTATTTGCTTATGAATTTATATCACTTTGTGCAAGCATAAATGAGCAATGAGCATACTGAGGGTCGTTCAGCAAGGGCTACCAAATTATAGAATCGATCTAACAGTGGAGGTTTTGCATAATTTTGCAATATTGAGTTGTTGGGTACGATCTGCAGTCAATTTTTAGTACACGGAAAGAACAACTGATAGAACATATTGTTTAATTCATTCGAGGAATCACTGGACTATACAGGCTACAAATGTCATAGAGTCATTGAGGTGTACAGCACAGAAACAGGAGGTTCAACTCATCCATGTCAACCAGATATCTTAAATCGAACAAGTCCCATTGCCAGTATTTGGTCCATATCCCTCTAGACCCTTCCTACTTATATACCCATCCAGATATCTTTTAAATTTTGTAATTGTACCAACCCCCACCACTTTCTCTGGCAACTCATTCCATACATGCACCACCCTCTGCATAAAGAAGTTGCCCCTTAGGGCCCATTTAAATCTTTCATCTCTCACCTTAAACTTATGCCCTCTAGTTTTTGGACTTCCCCACCGCGGGGAAAAGACGTTGGCTATTTACCCTTTCCATGCCTCTCATGATTTTATAAACCTTTGGAAAGTGACCCCTCAGCCTCCGATGCTCCAAGGAAAATGGCCCAGCCTATTCAGCCTGCCCATAGCTCATACACTCCAACCCTGGCAACCTCCTTGTAAATCTTTTCTGAACCCTTTCAAGGTTCACAACATCCTTCCCATAGCAGGGAGACCAGAACTGCATGCAGTATTCCAAAAGTGGCCTAACCAATGTCCGTTCAGCTGCAACATGACCTCCCAACTCCTATACCCAATGCACTGACCAATAAAGGCAAGCATACCAAATGCCTTCTTCACTGTCCTATCTAAAGTGCGACTCCACTTTCAAGGAATTTTGAGCCTGCACTCCAAGGTCTCTTTGTTCAGTAACAATCCCCAGGACCTTACCATTAAGTGTATAGATCTTGCCCTAATTTGCCTTTCCAAAATGCAGCACCTCACATTTATCTAAATTAAACTCTATCTGCCATTCCTCAGCCCATTGGCCCATCTAATCAAGATCCCGTTGTACTTTGACGTAACCTTCTTCACTGTCCACAACACCTCCAATTTTGATGTTATCTGCAAACTTACTAACCATATCTCCTATGTTCATATCCAAATCATTTATATAAAATGCCGTAAAGCGGTGGACCCATGTGGCACACTGCTGGTCACAAGCCTCCAGTCTGAAATGCAATCCTCTACCACTACCCTCTTCCTTCTATCTTCAAGCCAGTTCTGTATTCAAACGGCTAGTTTTCCCTATATTCCATGTGATCTAACCTTACTAACCAGTCTACCATGAGGAACCTTGTCAAATGCCTTACTGAAGTCCATATAGATCACATCTGCCTTCATCAATACTCTTTGTTACTTCTTCAAAAAACTGAATCAAATTCATGAGACACAATTTCTCATGCACAAAGCCATTTTGATTATCCCTAATCAGTCCTTGTCTTTCCAAATACATGTAAATCCTGTCCCTCAGGATTCCCTCCAACAACTTACGTACCACCAATGTCAGGCTCACCTGCCTATAGTTCCCTGGCTTTTCCTTACCACCCTTCTTAAATAGTGGAACCACGTTAGCCAACCTCCAGTCTTCTGGCACCTCACCTGTGGCTATCGATGATATAAATATTTCAGCGAGGGGCCCAGCAATCAATTCCCTACCTTCCCACAGAGTTCTAGGGTACACCTGATCGGATCCTGGGAACTTATAAACCTTCATACATTTTAAGACATCCGGCACCACCTCCTTTGTAATATGGACATTTTCCAACACCTTGCTATTTATTTCCCCACATTCTCTAGCTTCTCCTTCTCTACAGTAAACATTGTTGCAAAATACTTGTTTAGTAGCTCCCTTATCTCCTACGGTTCCACACATGAGCGGCCTTGCTGATCTTTAAAGGGCCCTATTCTCTCCCTAGTTACCCTTTTGTCCTTAATGTATTTGTCAAATCCCTTTGAATTCTCCTTAACCCTATTTGCCAAAGCTATCTCATGAACCCTTTATGCCTTCCTGATTTCCCTCCTAAGTATACTCCTACTGCCTTTATACTCTTCTAGGGATTCATTTGATCTCTGCTTTCTATACCTCACATGACTCCTTCCTTTCCTTGACCAAAACTTCAATTTCTCTAGTCTTCCAGCATTCCCTACACCTTCCAACCTTGCCTTTTACAGTAACAGAAACATACTGTTTCTGGACTCTCATTGTCTCATTTTGAAGGCTTCCCATTTTCCACCCATTTTACAGGCCTTTACCTGTAAGCATCCGCCCCAATCAAATTTTGAAAGTTCCTGCCTAATACCATCAAAATTGGCCTTCCTCCAATTTAGGACTTTAACTTTTAGATCTGGTTTGTCCTTTTCCATCACTGTTTTAAAACTAATAGAATTATGGTCATTGGCCCCAAAGTGTTCCCCCACTGACACCTCAGTCACATGCCCGGCCTTATTTCTCAAGAGTAGGTCAGGTTTTGCACCTTCTATGGTAGGCACATCTATTTACTGAATCAAAAGATTTTCTTGTACGCACTTAACAAATTCCTCTCCATCTTGACCCTTAACACTACAGCAGTCCCAGTCTACGTTAGGAAAGTTAAAATCCCCACCATAACCATCCTAATATTTTTACAGATCACTGAGATCTCCTTACAAATTTGTTTCTCAATTTCCCACTGACTATTGCGGCATCTATAGTCCAATCTCGATGATCCCTTTCATGTTTTTCAGAACCCAAATAACTTCCTGAACATATTCCCAGGAATATCCTCCCTAAGTACAATCATAATGTAATCCATAATTAAAAATGTCACACCCCCTCCTCTCTTGCCCCACCCACCCTCTTTCTATTCCTTCCTATAGCATCTATACCCTGGAACATTAAGCTGCCAGGCTTGTCCATCCCTGGGCCACATCTCTGTAATTTCTATAATATCCCAATCCCATGTTGCCAACCATGCCCTGAGGTACATTCCATCCTTCTTGTACAGGTCACTTCTAGCCCAGAAGAGATTCCAATGATCCAAAAATGTGAATACTTCTCCCTGCACCAGCCCCTCAGCCAAACATTCATCTGCTCTATCTTCTTATTCCTACCTTCATTAGCTCATGGCAGCAGGAATAATCCTGATATTACTACTCTCGAGGACCTCGTTTTTAAATTTCTGCCTAAATTCCTATATTCTTTGCTCAGAATCTCATCCTTTTCTCTTCCTATGTCATTAGTTCCAATGTGTACAAGAACCTCCTGCTGGTCCCTCTCCCCTTTGAGAATATTCTGCACCCTCTCCAAGATATCCTTGATCCTGGCACCAGCAAGGCAACACACCATTCTGATCTCTCGTTGTTGCCCGCAGAAATGTCACGTGCCTCTGACCAGCTGGTTCCTTATAACAATCGATCGCTTGGAACCTGACGTACATTCTTGTTACATTGGATCCAGATGTTGATACCAGAAACCTGGCTGTCAGTGCTACATTCCGCCAAGATTCCAACATCCTCTGCATCCAAAACAGCATACCTGTTTGTGATGGGGATAGCCACAGGAGACTCCTGCATGACCTGCATCCCTCCTCTACCTTTCCTGGAGGTAACCCATCTACCTGACCGTATCTTCAGTTTATCTCCTTTCCTGCAACTGGTATCCATCAGACCCCCGAGCTCTTGTAAATTCCTTATTGCCTCTAACTGCGGCTCCAACTGATCTATACGATCCAATAGGATTTGCACTTCCTTCAAACATAATCATCAGTAACATGGAAACTCTCCCTACTTTCCCACCTCTGACAGGAAGAGCACATGACTCTACTAAAGGCCATTTTTTTGCATCTTAACAATCTACAGACCCAGAAAATAGCACAGCCTCACTGCTGTAAAAAAACACTGCTCCAGACTAACTTAGTACGTATGTTTTACGTTTTTAATTCTCCTTTACAGTCACAAAATGGCCTTCTCATATTAGGCGTCAGCCTCAATTTTTTTCCTTGCAAATGGACACTTTATTTATCGGTACCTTCATAACTGGGAGCAAGGGATTAAGCAGGCCATGCAGGATATGTTGCAAAGTTGCGCAACAGTTTTAGACACACCTATACAGAGTAGACCCCCATACGGTGAAGGATAAAGGTGGCAACCACCTACATCCATATACGGGATTCATTTTTACACTCAATACTAAATCTTATTTTAGGGGAATGGTTTGCGCCTTCAAAGGCTAACTTCAATGGAAACATTTATGGTAATCACCACATTGGTGTAACAACCATTTCTGGAACAATCATAAACATAGGCTTTATTCAAACTTACAAATATTGGCAGAAGAAGCATATTGCAAATGTCTTTAAATACTCTTTTGAATCCTTAAGAACAACATGCTTTCAATTTGTCTATTGGAGCCAGTTAATTTGAAAACGTTGCTCAAATTTCTTTATAATCGTGGTAACAATGTTTTCTGAGCTCAAAATACAACAAAACCATGGTGTGAAAACATCTTGGCAATAGGCACAGGTAGGCCTGTAGCACAAATCTTTAGTACTAACAGGATGCTGTCAACACCGATGTCCTTTGCAGCATACATAGCCTTCTACCATGTTATCATGTAAAGTGAATCAAATTAGCAAAAGACTGTATTGCTGGGTATTTCAGGATGGACTGGGAAGGACGATCCATTAGGTACTCATGACTGATGATTGTTGCAAATGCTTCGTCCTTGTCTTTTGCACTAACAAACTGGGTTCCATCGTTAGGTAGAATTGGGAAATTTGTGGATTCTCCTCCTCCAGTGTTTTAAAGAACAATACTTCAACACAACACACTTCCAGATCCGTTCCATGAAGGAAATCCACATTGCCAAATGTCAAAAGTTGTAAACCATAAAGAAAAAGAATGTAGAATTAACCTGGCTCAGCAGAAGTTGAGAAAATTAAAAAAGCACTGGTGAGAGCTTAAAATACATTTATCATTTTAGACAATGAAAGGTTAAGTATTGAGGGAAACATTAGCTGATTAAGAATAAGCAAAAGAAAACTGAAGGCTGAAGACAATGTCAGATGAACGTTTGTTAACATTTCATTTGCAATCATAAGCAAGAGTTCCACTGTTCTTCTGAATACCAATGTATGAAGGAATTCATTGGGATTTATGGAAAACATTTAACAGAGTTCCTCAGTGAGGAAGAATAGAGCTTTTCTGTGTTTAGTGTATAGCAATATAGTAACAGCCTATTAGAATTAGGATTATTATATTACAAATAAAGAAATGTATGGAACCAAAACTTCTGATTGTCTCCAACTCAGGGCTGATGACTTTGTTGGATGTTTCAGATGCCAAGCAGTGACGCTTTGGAAGTTTAAACTTCCCAGTAATTCCCAGTTAGTCAGGGATTTTGGGACTTGCATGTGGTTCCATTCTGTGTCTCCAGTCTGCGCTGCTGCAATGACTGTATTCCTTTTAGATGATTACACCATGGTTTTGTTGTATTTTGAGCTCATAAAACATTGTTACCACGATTATAAAGAAATTTGAGTGACATTTTCAAATTAACTGGCTCCAATAAACAAAATGAAAGCATATTTTTCTTAAGGATTTAAAAGAGTATTTAAAGACATTTGCAATATGCTTCTTCTGCCAATCTTTGTAAGTTTGAATAACTGTAAAGCCTTTGTTTATGGTTGTTCCAGAAATGGTTGTTACACCAATGTGGTGATTACCATAAATGTTTCCATTGAAGTTAGCCTTTGAAGGCGCAAACCATTCCCCAAAAATAAGATTTAGTATTGAGTGCAAAAATGAACCCTGTATATGGATGTAAGTGGTTGCCATCTTTATCCTTCACCGTATGGGGGTCTACTCTGTATAGGTGTGTCTAAAACTGTTGCACATCTTTGCAACATATCCTGCATGGCCTGCTTAATCCCTTGCTCCCAGTTATGAAGGTACCGATAAATAAAGTGTCCATTTGCAAGGGAAAAAAAATTGAGGCTGAAACCTAATATGAGAATGCCCTTTTGTGATTGTAAAGGAGAATTTATACGTTGAATACATTCAAAACATTCATCATTCTTTTCGAAATTATGGAAATTGTTTTATTCTACCTAGGCTATCTATTCTCCATAATATTTTGAAAATTTTCATTAACTCACCTCTTAATGTTTTAAATCCCATGTAATCCATCCTTTTTACTTAATCCTTAGAGTCCAGGTACAATATTGATTAATTTAGACTGCATTCCATAAGATCATAAGACCATAAGACATAGGAGCAGACGTTAGGCCATTCAGCCCATCGAGCCTGCCATGCCATTCAATCATGGCTGATAAGTTTCTCAACCCCGTTCTCCCGCTTTCTCTCCATAACCCTTGATCCCCTTGACAATCGAGAACCAACTATCTCTGTCTTAAATATACTCAATGACCTGGCCTCCACAGCCTTCTGTGGCAGTGAAGTTCATAGATTCACCACTCTCTGGCTAAAGAGGTTTCTCCTTATCTCCATTCTAAAAGGTTTTCCCTTTACTCTAAGACTGAGCCCTCGGGTCCTAGTCCCTCGTACCAATGGAAACATCTTCGCAACATCCACTCTGTCCAGGACATTCAGTATTCCCATTCCATCCAAAGCCAATATGTCCTTCCTAAGGTGTGGTACACCTGAACAAAATTGTTCACATTTATGGGGTTTTTAAAAAAACATGGTTTTTTTTGCAGGTATTGCTGTTAAGGCTGATACTTATTGCCAATCCCCAACTGACCTTAAGAGATGGTGATAAGCTGTTCCTTTGAATCACTGTTGCCATGTGGTGAAATTATTTCAGCAATATTGTTATGTAGGAAGTATCAGAATTTTTATTCAGTGACAATAAAGGAAGAAAAAGAAAGACTTGCTTTGATACAGTGCTTTTCATGAGTATAAGATCGTAAAAAAAATTGAAGTAGCCCATTTCGCCTATCAAGCCTGCTCTATTCTTCAATAGCATTTTGAATGATCTGATTGCAACCATGTTTCGACTTTCTCACCAGACTTCTCAAAGCACTTTAAAACCAATGAAGTACTTTTGAAGTGAGATTATTATAATGCACAAATGGTGATATACTTCCAAGTCCGGATGATTGATGACTTTGAACAGAATTTGCATTTAGTGGTTGTCTCAGGTTTGAGATGTATTGTCAACATTGTCATGGCGAGTTGATTTATGTCCTTGCAACTCAAATCTGTTTGGACATCCACTGTTTCTAGGACGTAACCTGTCATATCCATTTTCTGGTGTATTCACCTACATTGAAGCTTCCTGGAAGTCCTTATTACTATATCCTTAATATTCTCCTGTTTGTTTTTTTAAATGCTTCCTCAAAGACATTCATCAGGTTTGTCACGTATGACCAATATGTAACAAATCGGTGGAGGCATGTCTGATCAACTGAAAATTTTTAAGATTTGTGGTCATTCCAATCTTAGTTATAGATTCTAATAAATCCCCCATGATAGATGTTAGCCCAACTGGTCTATTACTCTCAGCTTGTTAGGGAGGAAATTGTGGGATCCCTCGCAGAAGTATTTGTATCATCTATAACCACTGGTGAGGTGCCAAAGGACTAGAGGGTGGCTAATGTTGCGCCTTTATTTAGGAAATGCTGTAAGGAGAAGCCAGGAACTATAAACCTGTGAGTCTGACATTGGTCATTTTTCTGATGAAGGGTTTAGGCCCGAAACGTCGAGTTTTCCTGCTCCTATGATGCTGCTTGACCTGCTGTGCTCATCCAGCCCCATGCTTGTTAGTCTGACATTGGTGGTGGGTGGGTTGTTGGAGGTAATTCTGAAACACAGGATTTACATGCATTTGGAGAGGCAAAGAATGATTAGGAACAAAAATAGAAGTTACTGGAAAAGTTCAGCAAGTCTGGCAACATCTGTGAAAAAAACATCAGAGTTAATGTTTCCAGTCCAATGATCCTTCCTCAAGGAATGATTAGGAATAGTCAACATGGTTTTGTGTGAGGGAAATGGTGTCTCACAAACTTGATCGAGTTTTTTGAAGAAGTAACCAAACAGATTGATGACGGCAGAGCAGTAGACCTTGTTTACTGGGACTTTAGTAAAGCCTTTGATAAGATTCTATATGGTAGATTAATTAATAAAGTTAGATTACATGAAATTCAGGGAGAGCTTGCCAATTGGATACAAAATTGGCTTAACAGTAGGAGACAGAGGGTGATGGTCGAGGGCTGTTTGTCAGACTGCAGGCCTGTGACCAGTGGGTGTTTCACGGAGATCGGTACTGGGTCCGGTTTTTTTTGTCATTTATATAAATGATTTGGATGAGAATATAGGAGGCATGGTTAGTAGGTTGGCGGATGACACTATGACTTGGATGAAAATATAGTTGGCTGGGTTAGTAAGTTTGCAGACAATACAAAGATTGGTGCAGTTGTGGATAGTGTAGAAAGTTGTCAAAGGATACAGTGAGAATGGCAAATATGGAGTTTAATCCGGGTAAGTATGAGGTGCTGTACTTTGGGAGGTCAAATGTTAAGGAAAACTATATAGTTAATGGCAGGATGCTGAACAACATTGATGTACCAAGGGATCTTGGGGTTCAAGTCCATAGCTCCCTGAAAGTGGAGGTAGGTAGGGTCGTAAAGGAGGCATATGGCATGCCTGCCTTTATTGGTCAGGGAATGGAGTACAAGAGGCAGGATGCCATGTTGCAGCTTTATAAAACTTTGGTTAGCCCACACTTAGAGTATTGCATTCAATTCTGGTCGCCACATTACAAGTAGAATGTGAGGTTTTGGAAAGGGTACAGAAGAGGTTTACGAGGATACTGCCTGGATTAGAGGATATGAGCTGAAAGCAGAGGCTGACAACATTCAGCTGGTTTTCTCTAGAACTGCAGAGGCTGGGGGGAGATAGAAGTCTATAGAATGATGAGACGCATGGATAGGTTGATAGTCAGATCATTTTCCCAGAGTTGAAATATCTAAAACTAGGGGGCATGCGTTTAATGTGAGAGAGAGAAAGTTTAAAGGAGATGTGAGGGGCAAGTTTCTTACACAGAGTGATAGGAGTCTGGAATGTGCTGCCAGGGGTGGTGATGGAGGCAGATACAATAGGGGCCCTTAGGAACTTTTAGATAAGCACATGAATATGCAAAGAATGGAGGGATGTGGACCAAGGCCAAACGAAAAGAATCATTTTAACTTGGCATTATGTTTCTTGCAACATAGTGGACCGAAGAGCCCATTCCTGTGCTGTACAGTTCTATGTTTTACATTCTATGGTGGTAGGGTGGATAGTGAAGAAGGTTATCTAAGATTACAAAGAGGTCTTGACCAATTAGGTCAATGGGCTGAAGAGTGGCAGATGGTTGTTTAATTTGGATAAATGCAACATATTGCATTTCAGTAAAACAAACGAGAGCAGGATTTATACAATTAATCATAAGGCCTTGGGTAGTGTTGTAGAACAGACAGACCTTTGGTTCAGGTACATAATTCTTAGAAATATGCATCACAGGTAGACAGAGTGGCTAAGAAGGCAATTAGCACACTTGCCTTCATTGCTCAGACCTTTGATTATCGGATTTGGGACTTCATGTTGAGATTGTACAGGACTTTTCTGAAGTACGGTGTGCAGTTCTGGTAGCCCTGTCACAGGAAGGATATTATTAAACTGGAGAGGGTTTAGAAAAGATTTACCAGGATGTTGCCAGGAATTGAGGGTTTGAGTTATAAAAATAGGCTTGGACAGGTCGGGACATTTTTCTTTAGAGCATGGTAGTTTGAGGGGTGAGCCTTTAGAGGTTTATAAATTCATGAGGGGCATAGATAAAGTGAATAGCAAAGGTGTTTTCCTTTAGGTTGGGGAGTTCAAAACTAGTGGGCATATTCCTAGAGAGGAGAGGAGAGAGATTTAAAAAGGAATGGACAACTTTTTTACACAGGGAGTGATTAGTGTGTGGAATGAACTCCCGGAGGAAGTGATGGATGCAGATACAGTTACATCATTTAAAAGACATTTGGATAAGTACATAAATAGGAAAGGTTTGGAGGGATATGGGCTAAATGTAGGTAGGAGGGACTAGTTTAGTTTGGGAACATTGTTGGCATGGACTAGTTGAACCAAAGGGTCTGTTTCCATGCTGTATGACTCTATGACTATGACTTCCACACATAATTTCCCAATCTAATGTGATAGTCCCCAGACTGAGAGAACATTGGAATATTATAATCATGGCATCTGCATTGTTCTCATTTAATTTCTTTAAAACTATGGGCAGAAACCATATAGTCTTGATTATCTGTCACTCTTCATTGCCATTATTTTCTTCATTACTGTGTTTTTGGTTACATTAATTGTGGCATGTGCCTGTCCCTGATTCAATATCAATTTTCTTTGGATGTCGGGCATGCTGAGTTTTTCATCTACTGTAAATAATGATGCAAAGTAATAATCCAACATGTCGACCATTTAGTTGTGGCTTTTTTTCTGCAAGTGCATGAGTATTGCCTTAGGGGGCGTATAACATGGTTACATGTCCATTTAACTTCCACTGATCTTCACTGTTATTTACATATAAACAGATATATCCAGTATACTGTGGCCAGTCTCTGACTCAGTGCACTGAAATTAGTCTTACCCAAATCCAGACTCTTATTTGTAATCCATTTTGTATTTCATCTTTGTTCTTTTCAAAAATTATACTGATTCAATCGTATTACGATTACTGTGAGGTAAACGGTCATGATGTTAACCAATCAGGAACATTACTCAATGCTAAATCTAACATTGCCTGCTCACTTGTTTTGTCTAGATCATATTGTTTCAAATAAATACCCTCAGCACATTTAATTAAAAAAAATTTTAAATTTGCTTATTACAATCCATCTGTAGTTGAATTTTTGCCATTAAAATTCTTTTGTCTTTGCTTACGTACTTGTCCTATCAACTCACAGTTATTACCAGAGCTCTTACACACAACTCCAATTGCATTTCTTAATTCTCCAACAGGGCTGTTTTTTTTCATAGTCAAAAAGACTCCACAAATCTTTAAAAAATAGTGGCTGAGTGCCAAGTCCAAAGTCCTGTCCCCATTTCTGACAATTCCAACTTTTTGTCAACAGAGGAAGGAGGTAGGGGTGTAATTCATTTAGGTAGAAAACCTGAATCAGCACGGCCATTTGAAGTCAGTGCTGAGTTCAATCAAACTGGCTGTGACTGTTCCAAGAGCCTTAGCCCACAGTATGGGATCGTAAATTGATGGAGTAAATATTGAAGGCTGAGGATAAGGTTCATTTAAGTGATATGATCTGAAAATTTCAAAATCTTCTGTTCTTTCAACTTGAAAAAGCAGTCTTAAGCTGTCAACAGAGTTTAAAAAAAAGACACTATCTACTGAACTACTTTAATTGACAAGCCATTTGACTAGGTTGGGAATAAAACTTGTCTTTATGCCATTAAGAATGCTTGGTCAAGTTTCAAAAGCGACAATTATGTCAGCAGATAACAAAGTGTGGAGCTGGATGAACACAGCAGGCCAAGCAGCATCATAGGAGCAGGAAAGCTTAATGTTTCGGGCCTAGACCCTTCATCAGAATTTGACTGACTTTTAAAGAGCTTATGAGGAAATTAGCTGTCTTTGCTAAGGCTGAATCAAAATGACTGCCATCAGAACCATGGCAGCATAAAGGAGTCCTTGCAAAACTGAAATCGTTTAGAAATTGGGGAAAAAACTCCACTGAACACAGTACCTAGGATAAATGTTTGTGGTTGTTGGTAACCAATCCCATCGCTTCAGGATATCATTACAGGTGTTCCTCAGAGTACCGTCCTAGATCCATGCATCTTCTTCTTCTTCACAAAGAAACTTCTTTCCGTCATAAGGTGAGAAGTGCAAATGTATTCGGAAAATTTCAGTGTGTCGAGTACCTTTCCTGATTCCTCAGATCTATTCACACATTCAGCAAAACCTGGACAGCATTTAACAAGTAATATACATGTCTCATAAATGCCAGTCAATGGCTCTCATGGCCTAGTATATTATGAACTTAAAACAAATTTTAATGTTTTAACAAAATTACCATGAAAGGCTGGAAAAATATAACTATACAAGGATCACCAGAATTTCTTTGTGGATTGAAATACTAACCTGCCTCCAGAGGGAACAAAAGGAACTGTCCTGACTGATGTTGACTCAGTTGGTGGAATTTTGTTTTTTTGGATGAAGTTTGGAGATGGGAAGGATTTTCAGGTTGAGTTTTCTTAAGCCCACTGCTAAAGCATGCATGGGTAAAATGCTAAATTTCAATATAAAACAGGCAGCCAGGAAGTTCTGCCCTCCACCAAGACTTTCTAGCAATCAACCTCTTGATGCAATGTTTAAAATGCACTTTATAGTGCCTCACTCTCTGCAACCCAAGGCCATCAGTCAATTTCTGATCAATACCCTCAGCTATTCATGGACATGTCAGAAACCAGGTAAAATGCAGTACTGTACTTTAGTGGTGCCTCCCCAGAAGCTTTTCCAAAAGCTCTCCAGGGCAAAAAAAAAGGTTTATTTCCCTTTGGATGCCAAAACAGGCCATCCTGATTAGCATAAGCAGCCTGGGCAAAAGTGACTACAGAGGTGCTTGTAGGTGGCTCAAGTGAAACAACAGGATGATCTGCTGCACTCCACCAGGCTATATATCACTTTCTGTTCAACTCTTCATGATCCAATGTGTGTGAGTTAACATCATAAGATTGCCACTGCTGAGAACTATCACATAAAAGACTGATTGCCAGGCATTTCCATCAGATGCCACATGTGCAATCAATGTCAGTCATTCACTGCAGCTACCAATGTATCACTACTTAGCACCACACCGCCTCTTAAAACGTCTGCCAGGGTTCATACTTCAAAAATAAAAAGAAGATACAACACTCATCCTCATGCACCATCAATTTACTGAAGGTTTATTACAACCAGTAGAAAATACATGATTTTCTGAAGAAGGGTCTAGGCCCGAAACATCAGCCTTCCTGCTCCTCTGATGCTGCTTGGCCTGCTGTGTTCATCCAGCTCTCACCTTGTTATCTTGAACATACATACCTGATAGCTTTTTATCAAAGGCTTGCATGAGACAAGGACACAATCATAAAAGACATCTTTGTGATAACTTCCTCACAGATATCTTGGCACAAGCAATGTAAAATCCTTTGTTTTTATTAATCAACTGCAGGTCTTTCATTCAAAACCCTTTAATACCTAACTTCCCCTATACCACAATCTTTATTAGTAACAAAGCACATGAACAATGATGGATTGACATCTCTTGATCGATGCAGGCATAGTGCTTATAATGTCTCTTAATGCTAAGTATGAATGTGCCCAAAGAGGAAATTGATACATGACATCAGGGTCCTGACCCCCTTTGAGGAGTAGGTCATCAACCTGACAAGAGGGCAAGGGGAACATGCCTGTTGTGAAGTGGTGATGGATATGTAAAACCTTATGATAAAGAAGCCTCCAAACTGCTACTCCCAGCTGTACATCAAGCACCAACATTTTAATGAAATCATGCATGAATTAACATTTGCATTTTCCAATGTAGCCTGCAAATCTCACTCACAAGCCAGAATTAAAATAAAGACCAGCTCCCTGATGCATCTCTACTACCCCTTCAAATTACTCTAGAGAGTGATAGTCTCAAGTCTCAGAAGATGCACTGTCAAGGTCTTCTTTCCCATCCTCCATCACTGCAGACAATTTTACCTTATGAACAGATAAGATAGGAGAAGAAGGGTCTCAACCCGAAACATCAGCTTTCCTGCTCCTATGATGCTGCTTGGCCTGCTGTGTTCATCCAGCTCTACGCCTTGTTATCTCAGAAGAAATAGGCCATTCAGCCCCTCAAACTGGTCTGGCCATACAGTAAGATTATGGATGATCTGTTTTGAATTCCATACTCCCATCAACTCTGATGATCTTTAAATCCATGGCCTAACAAGAATCTACTTATCTCTGCTTTAAAAGTATTAAATTACCCTTTGAGGTAGGGAGTTCTAAAGTCTCACAGCCCTCTAAGAGTAAAACATTCTTCCCTCTTTGGTCCTAAAAGGGCAATCCTTAATTTTAAAGCAGCATACCTTGGTTCTGGACTGACCCACAAGAGGAAACATCCTTTCCATGTTCACGCTGTCAAGACCATTCAGGCTCTTAAATAATGCAGTCAAGTCACCCCTCACTCTTCCAAACTCCAGTGGATACAATCCTGGCCTGTCCAACTTATCCTCAAATGATAACATGCTTATTCTGTGTACCAGTCCAGTAAACTTCCTCTAGACCATTTCCAATGCATTTACATCCTTTCCCAAATAACAAGACCAAATCTGAACACAGTATTCAACACTTGGCTTCACCAATGCCTTGTATAACTGAAGCATAACATCTATACCTTTATGTTAACTTCCACTCATAATTAGAATTCTTAACCCATTAGCCTGCTTGAATGGGCTATTGAAAGGCTCAGTGGACAGTGCTTAATAACAGAGTATACACTTAGCAGTCCTTGTCCAAGACCTAAGTGATTTATTCACATGCATACAGGAAGCAACATTTAAAAACTCTCCATTAAGCCTCAAACAGTCATGACTTCTATATACAAAATATAGTTACATGCCCCATCCCAGCAGACATCCTACCAATTACTAACCTTGGTACATGTCATATGTTCTAACTGTTAACTAAATGGAAGGGTTTAGGCCCGAAACGTCAAGTTTTCCTGCTCCTATGATGCTGCTTGACCTGCTGTGTTCATCCAGCCCCATGCTTGTTATCTCGTTGAAATCTAGTTGTTCACAAGCCCAAACAGCTTTAAAAGTACAATCTTGCTACAGGTAAGTGGGATAAACTTATTTGAAGCTAAATATATGCTCCCTGAAAACAGTAGAGAGTTAACATATTATCCTTATAGTATTACATAGTAGTTTAAATGCTTCACTTTCTAATTAGCTGCCACTAAATGGCATGTAATGTTCTGGTTAGTCTGAAGCTGTATGCCTGACCATTGACTTCAGGGGTTTGACTGGAGAGTCACCCTTGCCAGTGTTCTGGTCTTCCAGAAAAGTTTTATTCGCTAGTACCAACAGGGGAGTTATACGCTGCAAATATCTGCAGACTCTTGTTGTGTTTGGGAGTCCTATTGGCTTAATTGCACCTTCTCAAAACAAACCACAGACCCAAGGTCTATTTTTCCTTCATTGCTGGTTCATCCCCCAACTGAAGACAGACCTCAATGGTTTGCCAAAGGTGAAAAGGTCATTCTTTGTGCATTCCATTTCCTGCTGTTGGACATCTGCCCTTTTGAAGCGTGCCAAAGTGTGGGCTATTTTACTTTTAACCCTTTACATCCTGGCTATCACTCATAATGCTGAGCTGTTCTTGTCTTTTATTTTACATTATTTTATTTCACCCTTCAGTGATCTGTTTAGAGTAGGCTCAGATTCACATTATGGTGAGGACAGAGCTGATGCTGGGTCACAGCTGAATGACAAACAGCCAAGAATTCTGACACTCTAAGGACTGCTGGAGAACAGGCCACTGTTGAATCCAGTGCAGATGATGAGCCTCTGGACCCAGCCATCAAAGAGCAGATGGTGACACATAGGCAAGCAGTGGAACAACTGGCAGAAGTGCCAGAGATCATGCACAGATGAAGGAAAGGGGAGATCATTCTGCCCATGTTCTGAGGGTTTTGCAAGGAGAACATAGTTTACATGCAAATACTTACCTATTAACTCTAATGTTTTACTTTAATATGAACATGCTGATATAATTCTGACATATACGCCTATAAAAGGTAACAGAAAGTTGTCATAGTCCCAGAGAAATGTAGGACTGCTCTCTCATTAGAGTCAGATGACTGATGGTGAATTAAATCTGAGGATCACCATGCTTCAGGCTAGGGGTGAGATTGAGAAGGTGGGACCTTCATGGTAACTTCAGTTGGTATGGGAATTGGACCTGCCTTGTTAGCATCACTTTGCATTGCCAACAGCAGTCCAGCCAACTGAGCTAAGCAACACATCCCTCCACCCCCTCCCCCATTCACCTGTTAAACATTATTAAAGATGTGTTTGAAAATTGAGTTTAATAGGACCTCTAATCACATCTAAGGACCAGTATGTTTCTCAGTATGTTGCTGAGCCAAGTAGGTTGCTGATTCAATCCACAGGCTTCTATTGAATGAGCTGATCCTAGCCAGAATGCCAACAGGAACTCTACAACAGAACAGAGCTCAGTGTACCAGAAAGTGCATTTGTGGAAAAGTGCAAATACAGGATTGTGATGAATCCACTGTATTTAATGCCCTTACTTCAAAACCATTTTGCATAATAACAGTCAAATCTAAAACAACCATTTGGTGAGACTGTGATAAGGGACTGTAGAATTGCTTCCTCTGTAAGAGTTAACATTTAGTGCAACCAGAAAACATCATGCCATGCTATTCTAATGATTATACTAATCAACGTTGAGAAGAGATATTGATTTCATTTCTTTGGTTTAATAGCCACATAAATACCATCCAACTGATGAGGCAAAAGAATGATGCTGCTTCATTAAATTGGAAAATTGGAGATATTTGGAGATGAATGATTTTAAATGACCACTTGCCTCATTATAATGCAGTTTGATTGAATAAAATAGCATAGAGATGCATTGCAAAACAAATTTGCCAGGAAGCCACCTTCCAGGAGAGAATATTTTGCTATTATTTAGGTTATAATGTGCTTTCACATATGATGAGTAATGAATGTTGCTTCTATATTGATTTAACCACTAAAATTCTCATTCCAATGCCATTTCCCATTATATTGATTATATTAAAGGACATGTTGTCTCTTTGGGGAAATGTTTACAACAGTTTGTAAAGCTACAACTACGCCTCACTAATGTGACTGCAGTTCACAATGTAGCAAACACCATACTGGAATTCAAAATATTGACAGATAAGCATTTTTTTATGAATTCTCTTTGCCCCAGTGATCCATCGGCATGCATTACTCATGGATTATTGTATTCTGTTCTATTTACTAACTTCATAAATCAATGGGCAAGAAGATGTTTTATAGTACCGATTCACTTCTCTTTCAGGTGCGTATAAATTTTCCTGTAAATGCATCTGCACTCTTTGCTTCTACCACTCCTTTTGTAAACAAGCTCCACAATATAGGACTATAAGATATAAGAGCGGAATTAGGCCATATGGCCCAGTGAGTCTGTATTGTCATTCAATCATATTTACCATGATATACTTTTCAACTGTATTCTCCTGCCTTCTCCATGTAACCTTTGATTCCCTTACCAACCCTTATCAATCCATGTCTTAAATATATTCAATGTTGGCCTCCACAGCCTTCTGTGGCAATGACTTTCACAATTAATCACCCTCTGGCTGAAGAAATTCCTCCTCATCTCAGTTCTAAAGCGTAATCCCCTTTACTCTGAGGCTGTTCCCTCAGGTCCTAGTCTCTCCTGCTTGTGGAAATATCTTCTCTATATTCACTCTATTGAGGTTTCTCAGTATTCTGTAAGTTTCAATGTGACACCTCATCCTTCTAAAACTTCAGAGTACAGACCCAGAGTTCTCAACAGCTTTTCATCTGACAAGCCCTTCATACTGGGATCGTTCTTGTAAACCTCCTCTGGAACCTTCCTACACCAGCACATCATTACATAGATATGGGATCCAGAACTGCTCACAATATTCCAATTGTAGTTTGACTAGAGCCTCAAGCAAAAAAACCCCAAAGAACTACAGGTGCTGGGATTTCAGAAACATAAAAAAGAAGTTGCTGGAAAAACTCAGCAGGTCTGACAGCATTTGTGGAGAGAAAGCAGAGTTAACGTTCTGCGTACAGTAACCCTTCTTCAGAACTGATTTTAGCTAGGAAAATGTCAGGATATATGCTGAAGGTGGGATGTGGTAAGGGGGGAAAGGGGAGATGGAAGGAGTAAACGCTGGGTGGAGATGGAGCCCAGAGAGAGAGAAAACCAGCTTGACAGAAAAAAGAATGGATAAAGGTCAGCCTGGGAGAATGAATAGCTGCTAATGAAGACATTTATTGTCTGTGGTAGCAGCCCATGTGATGACAAGTCCTGGTTTCTAGGGGTTGGGATAAGTACCTTGAGAAGGTGTTCAAGCCTTAAAATTATTGAACTTGACATTGTGTTCTGAAGGCTGTGGGGTCCCTACATAGAAAATGAGATGCTGTTCTTCTAACTTGTGCTGAGCTTTGCTGGAGCACTGCAGCAAGCCTGAGACGGAGATTTTGGCCAGGGAACAAGGTGGTTTGTTGAAGTGGCAGGCAACAGGAAGCTCAGGGTCATTTTTGCAGACAGAACGTAGCTGTTCTGTGTTCCGTCTCTCCAGTGTAAGGCAAACCACATTGTGAGCAATGAATACAGTAGACCAGATTGAGTGAAGTGCAGGTAAATTCCTGCTTCACTTGAAAGATGTGTCTGGGACCTTGGAAACTGAGGAGAGAGGAAGTAAATGGGCAGGTGTTACACCTTCTGGCAGTGCAGAGGAGATATGGGAAAGTTTTGGGAGTGGAAGTGGAGTGGGCCAAGGTGCTCCAGAGATAACAGTCCCTCTGAAAATCTGTCAAGGGAGGGCAGGAGAATATGTATCTGCTAGTGGTTTCCTACTGGACGTCATGTAAATGGTAGCTAATGATCTTTTGGGCATGGATGCAGGTGCGGTGGTAAGAGAGGATAAGGGGGACCCTATCGCTGCTTTGGAAGGGAAGAGAGGGGGTGAGGGCCGAAGTGCTGGAAACGGATCCGACTCAACTTGGGGCCCCGTCAACTATGGTGGTGATGAATCCTCAGTTGAGGAAGAAGGTGGACATTTCAAAGGCCCCCCTAAAGAAGTTGGCATCATCAGAACAGATGCGACAGAGAAGGAGAAACTGGGAGAATGAAATAGAGTCTGTATAGGAAGCAGGGTGTGAGGATGTATTGTTGAGGTAACTGTGGGAGTCATGATGAAGCCATGCTGACTCCACCCTTATTTTACCATGCATTTTCAAGTACTCCACAATCTCCTCCTCCTTGAGCAGCATGGTGGCTCAGTGGTTAGCACTACTGCTTCACAGTGTCAGGGACCCGGGTTTGATTCCAGCCTCAGGCAACCGTCTGTGTGGAGTTTGCACATTCTCCCGATGTCTGCGTGGGTTTCCTTCAGGTGCTCCAGTTTCCTCTCACAGTCCAAAGATACGCAGGTTAGTTAGAGTGACCATGCTATATGGCCCATAATGTTCAGGAATCTGCCGGCTAGGTAGGTTAGAGGGTTAGGGTAAAGGGTTGGGTCTGGGTGGGACGCTGTTTGATGGGTTGGTGTGGACTCAATGGGCTGAATGGCCTGCTTCCACACTGTAGGGATTCAATGATAGAAGTCCAAGTCTAATGATTCTAATAATGGACTCTAAAATCATACCAATGACTGAGGTCAGGCTAACTGGCCTGTAGTTTCTTGTCCTCTGCTTCCCTCCCCTCTGAAACAGGGGTGTTACATTAACCATTTTCCAGTTCTCTGGCACCCTCCCTGACACCAGTGGTTCCTAAAATATTACCACCAATGCCTCTACAATCTCCTCAACTATTTCCCTCAGAGGTCTGGTGTGTAGTCTGCCTCCTCTGGGTGATTTATCCACCTTCAGACTTTTCAGTTCTCCCAGCACCTTCTCTTTGATGATGGCCACTACACTCCCCTCTGCCCCCGACTATCTTGAAGTTCTGGCATGCTCCTGGTATCTCGGGCTGTGAAAACTGATGCAAAGTTCCTTCGCCGTTTCTTTGTTCTCCATTTCTACTTCTCCAGCCCCATTTTGCAGTGATCCAATGTCCACTGCTGCCTTTCTCTTACCTTTTATAATTTAAAAACTCTTGCAATCTTCTTTTATATTACTAACTGGCTTACTCTCAAATTTCATCTCTTCCCACCCCAATTCATTTTTTTTGGTATCCTTTGCAGATTTTTAAAGGCTTCCCAATCCTCTGGGTTCCCACTAATCTTCACCACTTTATATGCTTTTTCTTTTGCTATTATGCTGTCCCTGATTTCCAATGTCAGTCATTCTTGCCTCAGTACGTTTCTTCTTCTTTGGGATGAATTTCTGCTGTGCCTACAGAATTACCTCAAGAAACTCCTGCCTTTGCTGCTCTACCATCTTCTCTACTAGTTTCCCTTCCAATAACTCTGGCCAGCTTCTCGCATACTTATTGCATGGGGAAATGACAGATGGAGTTTAATCCAGGTGAGTGTGAGGTGCTGCACTTTGGAAAATCGAATGTTAAGGAGAAGTATACAGTTAATGCAGGACTCTGAACAGCATTGATCTACAGAAGGATCTCAGGGCTCAAGTTCATAGCTCCCTGAAGATGGCCAAGCAAGTAGATAGGGTGATAAAGACAGCCTTATGACATGCTTACCTTTATTGTTTGGGGAATAGAGAACACAAGTTAGGATGTCATGTTGCAGCTTTATAAGACTTTGGTTAGGCCACACTTGGAGTATTGCATTCAATTCTGGTCGCCACATTATAGGAACTATTTGGAGGCTTTGGAGAGGGTGAGGAAGAGGTTTACCAGGACGCTGCCTGGATTAGAGGATATGAGCTATGACGAGAGGCTAGAAAAGTTCAGGTTGTTTTCACTGGAGCGGTGGAGGCTGACGGGAGACTTGATAGAAGTCGATAAATTTATGAGACGAATTGATAAGGTTGACAGTCAGAATCTTTTTTCCCAGAGTTGCAATGTCTAAAACTAGGGGGCATGCATTTAAGGTGAGAGGGGAAAAGTTCAAAGGAGATGTGAAGAGCAGGTTTTTTACACAGAGAGTGGTAGGAGTCTGGAACACGCTGCCAGGGGCGGTGGTGGAGGCAGATACGATAGGGATGTTTAGAAGACTTTTAGATAAGTACATGAATATGCAAGGAATGGAAGGATTTGGACCAAGGGAAGGCAGAGGGGATTAGTTATATTTGGCATCATGTTCGGCACAACATTGTGGGCCAAAGTTCCTGTGCTGTACAGTTTGATGTTCTATGTTCTTTACTGTTACGTTTACTCAATTGTAATACCATTACATCTGGATCCAGCTAATCCCTTTCAAACTGCAAGGTGAGTTCTTTCAGAGTATAGTCACTGACCTCTACGGGTTCCTTCACCTTAAACTCCCCAATCAAGTCTGCCTCATTACACATCACTAAATCCAGAATTGCCTGTTCCCGACAATGCTCTACCACAAGCTACTCATAGATATTCCATGAATTCCTTCTCTTGAGATCTGTTACCAACCTGATTTTACCCAGTCCACCAGGATATTGGAGTCCCCCATAATTATTGTAATGATGCCTTTCTTACGTTGCTTTTCTATCTCCCAATTAATTTCATTCCACACAACCTGACTTCTGCTAGGGAGCTTGTACACAGTTCCCATCACGGTCTTTTATCCTTCACAGTTCCTCAACTACGTCTGCTGACTCTATATCATTTCTTGCTATCGATTTAATTTCATTTCTGACTCACAAGGCAAATCATCGCCTCTGCCCATCTGCCTACTGATTCAATAGTACGTGTATCCTTGAATATTTAGTTCCCAGCTCTGATCCCCTTGCAGCCACGTCTCTGCGATAACCACATCATACCTGCCAATTTAACTCTGTGCTACAAGCCCATTTACTTGTTTTATATACTGCGTGCATTTAAGTACAACACCTTCAGTCCTGCATTGATTGTCCCCTTTCTCATACCTGTCCCCTTATCTGCTGTGCCTGTAGTTAGATACCTGACTCTTTCCGTACTCTCTGTCCTATTATTTGTTCTGGAAACTTCAATAACCTCTGCCGAGCCCTCCCACCCCTTTAACCTTTTCCATAATTTTCCATGCAACTGAACCCCTCTCATCATTGCCTCCTGTATTAACTATTTGTTTCCACCAAAGATCCCTTCTCAACTTGAAATCATGCACAAATTTAGAAATTGTTTTTAATTCCAAATTCCAAATGATTAATTAGATTGTGAACATCTAATGGTCCCAGAACAGATCTTGTGGATCACCACTTCCCACCTTTGTCCACTCACAATAACTACACCTTCTTCATAATCTCTGCTTTCTGTTTTGAAGCGAGCGATCAGTTCTGCCACGTGTGTGTCAACACCCAAATTGTTAATCTAATGCTTTAGTCTATAATAGGGCTCCCTTTGGAAGGCCTTTTTAATATTCGGATAAATTACAGAGGGACAGCAACAAAACAAGCACTAGGCTTTACTTAAGATGGATAGAATTGAAAAGTAAGGAGATAAAAGTTAAACGTTTATCATACCTTGTTTACAACACACCTGGACTGTTGTGAGCAGTTTGAGATATATTACATCTACTGAAATATCCTTCATAACTGTTAGCTCCCAAAAATATCCATTGATGTTGGTCATGCACAAAATTCCCTTTTGAAATCTGTGCTGATTATTCATTATTATGTTTCTTATTTTTAGACGTTCTTCTACTCCTTCAGTAAAGATTTTTTACTTTTCCATCATTGATGTAAAGTAGATTAGTCTATAATAATCTGGACATGTTCTATCTTCCTCCATAAATATAAGAATTGCATTTGAAATCTGCCAATTTCCTGCCACTACTCCTTTTTCTAATGAATTATTAATATATGCGGTAAAGTTATCTCCTTACTAGACTGTTTTAAAATATGTTGATATAACATGGACTGCAGACTTTATCCTTTTCGTGTTTGTTTAGTTTATTCAGTATGTCACTTTTTTTTCCATTTTAATTGCACTGTTACCCATCTCATCATTCAATATCATCTCATGTGAACATAAAAATTCAGGAGCAAGAGGAAGCCCCTCAGATGGACCACAATCCAGTCTGCCCCTATTACCTTTACCCTCTTCTTATCAAGAATCCATCCACCACTGACTTAAAAATATTCAAAGACTCTCCTTCTGCTGACTTTTAAGAGTTTCAAAGACTCATAATTATCTGCGACAAAAAATTCTCTTCATCCCTATCTTAAACGGGCAACCTCATTTCTATGATTGCTTCCTCAAAATATTCAATCCATCTATTCTGTTCAATCACTATCCCATCACAGTGGCCATAGTTTGAATGGCATCCTCCCCATGACCACATTGCACTGTCCATCTTTGACATCATCTATGTTTCTGCTCTGTTCAATAATGCCAACAATCCTATTTTCTCCTAATGTCTGACTGTATGGTACTATACTTGCCAAGTTTTGCCCTTTTTGAATGCAGTCAGAGGTATACAAAGCAATCTTGAAGTGCGGAAGCACTTACTGATCAGGAGTCCAGTCCAACAGTTAGTGTCGTGCAGCATTCAAACTACTTTTCTAAAAACTAAAAAACAAATAGAATCTACAAACAGGAGTGAAGAGTAACATCAGGTGTATATGCTTATGAGTGAACATCATGAATCTTTATTGTATACACCTTATTACAAAGCATGGTAAATGAGGACATCTTTCTGGAACCTTGCAGACTCAGATTCCAGTTTAATGTAAAAACCAAAAGAACTGTGGCTGCTGTAAATCAGAAACAAAACAGAAATTGCTGGAAAAGTTCATTTTCCACTTGGGAACCCTTCAGCCCTCCAGATCCAATATCAAGTTCAAAACTTTTCGGGCCTGAATTCTCCCATGTCCTAGCCCCCTACCCCACACACCAGGCCTTGTTATCACATAGTCTGCCATTACACATCACCTATTGTTATCCAGTAATGGTCTCCATTAACAGCTATTCGCCCTCCTAGCCAGATTGTTATCTACTCCCTGGTCTGTCCAACTGCTCTTCTCTCTCTTCGGGTTCTATCCCCAATTATCATTTACTCTTTAAACCCTTCCCCCACTCCATCTTCTGCACATAAACCAACATTTTCCTAGCTACCATCAGTTCTGAGGAAGGGTTCTGAAACGTTAACTTTGATTTCCTTCACAGTTGCTGCCAAACCTACTGAGCTTTTCCAGCAACTTCTGTTCCAGTACAATGTGTTCTGACGTCACTGTGACATAGTTCATTTTACACATTCTCGGATGCTATTCTTAGAGTAGAGATGTAATTAATTCTTTACTCCACAAAAATTGCTTGTATTCTGCATGGAAACCATTGTTCAATAATGGCACCTGGACTTGATGCATGACTTGGCAAACCAAGAGGAATTTCACTAAGGTTCAGTTTCAACTCTCTCAGCACAAACCATAGCTAATACGGTGATGCAGTGAAGTTTACTTTCCAGTTATTGTCAAGTTAAGTGTAGATTAAGTTTATTGGGCTAAGTATTAGCAGGCTTGTCTCCAGCTGGATCCGGAATAATTACCGCTTTCCAATATAGTGTAACTCACTGGCCCCTTGCTCTCAGTTTGAACTGCCAGCTTATTAACCTTCCTGAGTGTACTTCATGTGCATGTCCTTGGGAATTCAGAGAATTTGGGTACAATGCAGGGAAGTGCCACAGAATATTAATTTTAAGATGGCAAGTGAAACTTTTATTAAGAGGTCAGTGAATCACATGATTGCTGCCAGCCTTCATTCTCTTTTGTTGTACAATGCCATTTTGTGTGTCCAACATGTACAGTCATTGGATATTGTTTGGATGACATACATTTTCTTAGCAAAATATATTTTTGTCCTCAGAAAATTTTTCGTCATTGTTCTAATATTTCATCATCTTTTATCATTTGATTTTAGTGGTGGGAAGGTGCTCTGTTTGTGTGATAACACTTCTGGGTAGAAAACAAGAAGATAAAGCAAACCTGCTCATTTGGATTTTAAGTAGTCTGGGTCTCCTTAGCCCCACCTTACCTTTGATGGTTTGCATTGCCCACAATGGGCTTTGCTTGTAAATACTGAATTAGATACATGGGTGTTTTTTACTGGTGGTGATTACTAGTTAAAAATAAAGCAAAAAAAATGTCATGGTGATTTTGGTGTTGGGAAGGTGCTCAGTCATGTGTGATAGCACACCTGGATAAAGAAAAAGCAAACATGCTCCAACTCAATTTTGATTTAGATCCTTCCTTCTCTCCCTACCACCTCCTCACTTTTGATGGTTTGCAATGCCCATAATGGACTTTGCTGGTAAATATCTGATTTACTACATGGGTGATTACTGTTAGTAGTTAAAAAAGGAAAAAAAAATCACGACAAAAATGTGACGGTGATTTGGTGGTGGGATAGCCATTCAGTTGAGTGTGACAGCACTTCCAGAGTTTTTAAAAAACAAACCCAGTGGTTCAAATTGCCCAAAATGGGCTTTGCTTGTTTGTTTTCTTATTCATTCATGGGATGTGGTTGCTGCTGGCTGGCCAGCATTTGTTACCTCTTCAGGAAGTGGAAGGAGTTGCCTTCTTGAACTTCTGCAGTCCATGCACTATAGGTAGACCCATCATGCCATTAGGGAGGGAATTGTAGGATTTTGACCTAGCAACACTGCAGCAACAGTGATATATTTCCAAGTCAGGATGGTGAGTGACTTGGAGAGGTACTTGCAATTGATGGTGTTCACATGTGTCCGCTGCTCTTATCCTTTTAGATGAAAGTGATTGTGAGTTTGGAAAGTGCTGTCTCAGGATCTTTGGTGAATTTCTACAGCGCATTTTGCAAATAATTCACACTGCTGCTACTGGGCATCATTGGTGGAGGAAGTGGATGTTTATTTGTGGTGTCAATCAAGCAGGCTGCTTTGTCCTAGATGGTGTCAAGCATTTTTGGTGTTATTAGAGATATATGCATTCACGCAAGTGGGGAGTATTCTATCACATTCCTGACTTGTGTCTTGTAGATGATAGACAAGCTTTGGTGAGTTAGGAGATGAGTTACTCACCGCAGTATTCCTAGCCTCTAACCTGCTCTTGTAGCAACTATGTTTATGTGGCGAGTCCTGTTGAGTTTCTGGTCAATGGTAACCCCAAAAATGTTGATACTGGGAAATTCAGTGATGGTAAGACCATCAAATGTGAAGAGGCAGTGGTTAGATTGTCTCTTATTTGGCATTTGTGTGCTGCAAATGTTACTTGCCACATGTCAGTCCTAGTCTTGTTATTGTCCAGATCTTGTTGCATTTGCACTTGGACTACTTCAGTATCTGAGGAGTATGAATGATACTGAACATTTGTACAATAATTGGCGAACATCCCCATTTCTACCTTAAAATGGAGGAAAGATTATTGATGAAGCACTGAAGATAGAACATAGAACAATACAGCGCAGAACAGGCCCTTCAGCCCTCGATGTTGCGCTGACCTGTGAACTAATCTAAGCCCATCCCACTACACTATCCCATCATCATCCATATGCTTATCCAAGGACTGTTTAAATGCCCCTAATGTGGCTGAGTTAACTACATTGGCAGGCAGGGCATTCCACGCCCTTACCACTCTCTGAGTAAAGAACCTGTCTCTGACATCTGTCTTAAATCTATCACCCCTCAATTTGCAGCTATGCCCCCTCGTACTAGCCGACGTCATCATCCTAGGAAAAAGACACTCACTGTCCACCCTATCTAATCCTCTGATCATTTTGTATGTCTCTATTAAATCCCCTCTTAGCCTTCTTCTCTCCAATGAGAACAGACCCAAGTCCCTCAGCCTTTCCTCATAAGACCTTCGCTCCAGACCAGGCAACATCCTGGTAAATCTCCTCTGCACCTTTTCCAATGCTTCCACATCCTTCCTGTAATGGGGCGACCAGAACCGTATACAATATTCCAAGTGAGGCCGCACTAGTGTTTTGTACAGTTGCAGCATGACATCACGGCTCTGGAACTCAATCCCTCTACCAATGAAACCTAACACACCGTATGCCTTCTTAACAGCACTATCAACCTGGGTAGCAACTTTCAGGGATCTATGTACCTGGACACCAAGATCCCTCTGCACATCCACACTACCAAGAATCTTGCCATTGACCCAGTATTCTGCCTTCCTATTATTCTTCCCAAAGTGCATCACCTCACATTTATCTGCATTGAACTCCATTTGCCACCTTTCAGCCCAATTCTGCAGTTTATCCAAGTCTCCCTGCAACCTGCAACATTCTTCCACACTGTCCACCACTCCACCGACTTTAGTGTCATCTGCAAACTTACTAACCCATCCACCTATGTCTGTATCCAAGTCATTTATAAAAATGACAAACAGCAGTGGTCCCAAAACAGATCCTTGTGCCACACCACTAGTAACCGGACTCCAGGCTGAATATTTTCCATCAACCACCGCTCTTTGCCTTCTTTCAGAAAGCTAGTTTCTAATCCAAACTGTTAAATCTCCCTCAATCCCATGCCTCCGCATTTTCTCCAATAGCCTACCATGTGGAACCTTATCAAAGGCTTTACTGAAGTCCATGTACACCACGTCAACTGCCCTACCCTCATCCAAGTGCTTGGTCACCTTCTCAAAAAACTCAATGAGGTTTGTGAGACACGACCTGCCCTTGACGAATCCCTTGATGATAGTTGGACTTAGGATACTGTCCTGAAGAACTCCTGCAGAGATGTTCTGTACTGAGATGACTGACCTCCAACAACCACAACTATCTTCCTATGTGCCAGATATGACACTAACCAAGAGTTTGCCCCCAATTCCCATTGATACAGTTTTGCTAGGGCTCCTTAATGCCACACTTGGTTAAATGTAACTTTAATGTTAAGGGCTGTCACTCTTGCCTCACCTCTGGAATTCAACTCTTTTGAGCATGCTCAAAACAAGGCTATAATGAGACCAGGAGCTGAGTGGCCCTGGCAGAACCCAAACTGAGCGTCTCTGAGCAGGTTATTGCTGAACAAGTGCTGCTTGATAACACAGTTGATGACTTCTTCCACCTTCCATCACTATACTGATGTTCAAGAGTAGACTGATAGGGCAGTAACTGGCTGGTTTGGAATTGTCGTGATTTTGATATACAGGACATACCTGGACAATGTTAGGTAGATGCATGTTGTAGTTGTACTGGAACACATTGGCTAGAGAAAATGGCAAGATCTGGAGCACAAGACTTCAGTACTATTGCCAGAGTTTGTCAGGGTACACAGGCTTTGCAATATCCACTGTCTCCATCTGTTTCTTGAGGTCATGTGGAATGAACCAAATTGGCTGAAGACTAGTATGTGTGATACTAGGGACTGCTGGAAGTCTGAAATGGATCGTCCATTCAGCACTCCTGGTGAAGATTGTTGTGAATGCTTCAGCCTTATCTTTTGACTTATGTGCTGGGCTCTTCCTTCATTGAGGATGGGGAAATTTGTAAAGCCTCCTTGTCCAGTATGTGTAAATTTCTAATTGGCTGCATGGGTAATTACTGGTGGTTGTCAATCGTTTAAATCAAAAAAATAGTCACGGTAATTTGGTGGTGGGAAAGTCATTTGGCTGTGTGTGATAACACTTCTGGATAAAATAAATAAATAAAGCTGACACCGAGGAAGCATAGTAGACTTGTTCCTTCTTCTGAGCTTCTTATGGTGCAGTGTTAGTGTCTCTACAAAGAGGTTTGTGTTCAAGTCCCCCTGTTCTAGAAGTGTGCAATAGCATCTCCAAGGAGGTAGATTAGGAAAATATCTATACAGCAAACCCAAGCGGTCTTGTGATGCAATGCTAATGTCCTGCCAAGAGGCCTGGGTTCAAGTTCTAGCACACACTAGCAGTATGTCAGAGCATTTCTGAACAGGTTAATTAAAGAAAAGCAAATCAGTCCCCATTTTGCTTTAGCCCCTCCTCTCCCTACCTCCCCCTCATCTTCTGATGTTTGCATGGCCTGGAACAGGCTTTGCATGTAAATATTCAATTGGCTACAAGAATGATTTACTGGTGGTGGCTAACAGTTAAAAACAAAAAAAAAAGTCATGATTATTTAGTGACAGGCTAAACGAAAAACCACGCAGTTGTGTGTGATAGCACTTCTGGATTTGAAAAAAATAAAGCAAACCCAGGGATGGGTCTGTAGAACTGTCTGTCCTGGGCTGGGACTAGCCTACATATGCCATGAGTAGTGGCTCTATTTTGATAAATGATGTTCCTTTCCAGTCAGGCTTCCTGAGTTATTACATTTATTATGCAAAAGAAGATAAACTGGAACAAACAAAGCTATCTACATTTAATACAGTTTGAAAGATTTTGAAACACACAGCAAAAACGCAATCCAATCTATACCAACATCACATGACAGACACAAATATCAGAGTTTGCCCTGCTATCAGAGTTTGCTTCTCTATTACATCTTCAATTTAACTTAACTGCTGAGAGGAGACCTGATAGAGGTCTACAAAATTATGAGAGGCATAGATAGGATGGATAGTCAGAAGCTAGTTCCCAGGGTTGAAGTTTCAATTACAAGAGGGCACAGGTTCAAGGTCAGAGGGGGAAAGTTTAAGGGAGATGCGCAAAGGAAGCTTTTCACGCAGAGAGTGCTAGGTGCCTGGAACACGCTGCCAGAAGAGGCAGTGGAAGCAGACATGTTGGCAACATTTAATAGGCGTCTGGATGGTTACATGAATTGGGAGGGAATAGAGGGATATAGACCAAATAAGGGCAGAAAGTATGTTTTTTAAATTTAGTTAGGGCATGATGATGGCACAGGCTTGGAGGACTGAAGGGCTTGTTCCTGTGCTGTACTTCTGTTTTGTTCTTTGTATTTAAAAGGGACCTAAGGGGTAACTTTTTCATACAGAGGGTGGTGTGTTTATGGAATAAGCTGCCAGAGGAAGTGGTGGAGGCTTGTACAATTACAACATTTAAAAGGCATCTGGATGGCTATATGAATAGATTTATACGAATATATATGAATATGATTTTGAGGGATATGGGCCAAATGCTGCCGTATGGGACTAGATTTATTTAGGATATCTGGTTGGCTTGGATGAGTTAGACCAAAGGGTCTGTTTCTGTGCTGTACATCTCTATATACATGACGTGGAGGTGCTGGTGTTGGACTGGGGTGGACAAGGTCAGAAATCACACACCAGCTTATGGTCCAACAGGCCTGTTGGACAATAACCTGGCGTTGTGTGATTTCTGACCTTCTCTATATACATTAAGACCAAAATCTACATGTGATTTGTTCAAAATCCAAATTTAAAAATAAATGATATTAATAAATCATACACCTTACAATGCTGTTTGAATCACATACATCACATGAAAAAAAATCATTTCGACATGGAAACTGGGGTATGATTAGGGTCTAGGCCCCAAACATCAAGCTTTCCAGCTCCTATGATGCTGCTTGGCCTGCTGTGTTCATCCAGCTCCATACCTTGTTATCTATGATTAGCTGCCGTTTGAATTGCGCAGCAATAAAAGTTCCAAGTTCCAGTCTGTTGTCTTATAGTGCCCTCTACTGAGACCTTCTTCCTACATTCTACAGTCACTTGTTTCCTTGTTTCATGTGCTACTTCTGTGGACGGAGGAACATGCAGACTCATGAAAGTTACTTCTTTCAGATCAGAAAAATGAGTATTAAATTTGGACCAGGAACAAACTATAGATGGAACAAAGCACTAGGAACAGCCTGAAATCCTCCACGTGGCACACACCAGAGACGTTAGATTGAAAAGGGAATGAATGATATGTTCAACACATGATTACAGATCACAAGAAAACAACACTCAAATGGAGACTAAACTCCTTCAAGTCTGTGCTGTAGGTATATAAAAAATACATAGAAGTTACAACACAGAAAACCATCATTTGGCCAACCAGTCAATTTTGGTGCATTTTGTTGTTATGCCCCTTTAGTTATTTCTTGTTTATCCACCGATTTAATTGAATATTGATGGTTGACTCAGCCCTCATCCTTCCATGGAGGCATGAAGGGTCAAGGAAATCAGTCAGTTCTGGGAAGTGATCAGATGGAGGCCAGTTTAGCACCCATGAGGAAGAACCCATGGCAGGAAGTCACAGTATGGGATGCTTGGAGGTAGTCTGAACAATTGGGACAATCAAGGTAGGCTAAATGCAGTTCTGGGGTGGAGTGGAAAATCGAACATCAGCAATGTGGGGTGATGGAAGAGAGAAGGGCTGCAATCAGCCCATGGGAGGCTGAAGCATTCTTCGAGGGGCTTGAATGAAAGTGATCTTGCTTCTCCAGGCTAACAAGCAGTGCTAAAAATGATACCTACTTATGGATGCCAAAGCTCCCACCTTTTCTTTGCTGCCAGTTTTCTGCTTCCAAGAAATCTGCACTATGAAACTGCATTTTAAGTCAAGCCCAAAGTTGCATTGTGGAAATCTGAGTTAAACATAGTAATAATGTGTCTCACTGGGTTAGGTTTTGGGACACATTGAGAATTTGATGGCTTAACCCTGCCCCAACTCCCATCCCCTCTCCTGCCTGTCATCAGAGGTAATGAGTATTTAGGCCATAGCTTCTGTCTCAACTACAAGCGCTTAAAGTGAATTCCAGAGCCCCTCAGTTCTCTGGGTCTAAATATTTGCCAGAATAGAGAACCTCTCTATCATGGCAAACATTGTTAGAAGTAGCTTGAAATCCCCATCCTGAAAGTGACACCTATCATTTTGCAGGGACAGGAATGGAATTGGCTCAGGCTTCATGCAATTGTAGTTTATGGAGACAGCTGGTTATTTAAGTCAAAGTTGCCTCAGATCCTAGGTAACGTTGGTGAGGTAGGAGTCTGAAAGGTGGGGTAGAAATTGCATCTTACTTTTGGAGCGGTGAGTTAATCTTTTGGATCTGATCCCAGGATATTTTTGGTGCTGGTAATGAGCTCTTTCGTGGCTTTAGAGTCCCCTTTGAATTGTAAAAATTAGACATACATATGTGCAAAATGTCTAGAATCTGTGATGTTTGTCTTTTTAACTTCTTGTTTTTCTGATCAATGGTTATACTGTATATAGCTGTAATGTAACTATTTTATTCTTCGTTTCTCTATCCTGTAACCGAGGATTGTACCTTGGTACTCTGTACTTAGGAAGAGGCCATGTGTTGGTGACATTGTTACACTGTAACTAATCTTGTAACTGAAGAAGCTGTACCTAGGTAGAATAGAATAGCCTTTACTGTCATGCACACTCAAAAGCAGCGCACTGAGAAGTTTGCAATGTCGCCCCTCGGCACCATCTCGGGTACAGGGTACCTAGGTACAGATACTTTAAGTGGTGTTACAGAATTGAAATAGTAAACAAAATGACTAGCATGGGAATACAGTTTAAAAGTCTGGAATGAGAATAAAAAGTGTCCTCAAAGTACTCAAGTTATAGTCCTTTCTCATTGAGCCCACCGTCCTTCACAACACCAGGCCCCCCGCCTCCATTTGCTGGTCTCTGTCCTGGACTCATCTCCAGCACTTGTCCCCCTGGCCGGCCTGGGCTCACTCTACTTTTGCTCTGGGCTCCGGCTGAGACTCGGCTCCCAGCTTAGCCTGCGCTCCCTATGCCTTGGCTCCAGCATAGGACTGGGTTGGAAGGATTGTTGTTCTGAAATGTTTATTTCTCTGTTTCCTAATTTATTCCTATGATCTGTACGTTGGACTTTTATTTCTTTACTTTTCAGAATTTTTTTCCTAATCTATACCTAGGTACCTTTCACCTAAGATGACACCGTAGGTGGCAACTTGTAAACTTTTCACTGTACTCATTTGAGTGCACGTAACAATAAAGCTAATTCAATTCAACTCAGCAGGGCAATCTTTTAACTGAGGTCTTACAAAAATGTTATATAGGCTCATCATTTACATACACTACTACCTACTGTCACTTCAAGTTGAAACTTTATGATTATTACACTTTTTTAACATTTTTAAACAAGAAGAAGATGAGTTTTATGAATCCTGGATTTTTGCAAGGATGCACTTTCAGCCATATTGATAAACCACAGTCCTTCCTTTAGTGTCATACAGCACAGAAACAGACCCTTCAGTCCAACCAGTTCATGCCGAACATAATCCAAACTAAACTAATCCTACCTGCCTGCTCCTGACCCATATCCCTCCAAACCTTCCCTATTGATGTATATATCCAAATGTCTTTTGAACATTGTAATTGTACCCACATCTACCACTTCCTCAGGAAGTTCATTCCACATGCAAACTACCCTCTGCATAAAAAATTTGTCCTTCATGTCTTTTTCAGATTTCTCTCCTCTCACCTTAAACATATGTCCCCTAGTCTTGAAATCCCCCATTTTAGGGAAAAGATAACTATCATCAACTCTATCTATACCTCTCATTATTTTATAAACTTCTATCAGGTTGACTCTCAACCTCCCATGCTCCAGTGAAAAAAGTTCCAGCCTATCCAGCCTTTCTTTATAACTCAAATCTTCCATGCCCAGCAACATCCTGGAAAATCTCTTCCAGAAGAGGCTTCACCAATGTCCTGCACAACTTCAGCATGACTTCCCAACTCCCATACTCAAAGGACTGAGCAATGAAGGCAAGCATGTCAAACCTGTCTACATGTGACGCAAACGTCAAAGAATTATGTACTTGCACTCCTAGGTCGCAAGACCCCATCATTAATTGTATAAGCCCTACTCCACCACTCTCTGTCTCCTGCTGTTACATCAATTATGTATTTAATTGGCAAGATCACCCTGAATCCCATGTCACCTAACTTTACTAATTAATCTACCATGCGGAACCTTGTCGAAGGCTTGCTAAAAACCAAAATGAACAGTGTCTACCTTACTACCATCATCAATCGTTTTAGAAACTTCCTGCAAAATCCCAATCAAGTGTGTGAGGTTTTCCTCATACAAAACCATGCTGACTCTGCCTAATCAACTTTTGCCTCTCTAAACGTCCATAAATCCTACCTTTTATAATCACCTCTAACAATTTACCCACAACCGAAGTCAGGTCTATAGTTCCCTAATTTCTCCTTATAACCTTTCTTAAACAAAGGTACAACATTAGCCACCCTCCAGACATTAGGCACCTCACCTGTATTTATAGATGAAGCAAATATTTTTACAAGGGGTCTCACAATTTCCTCCCTTACTTTGCACAATATTCTGGGATACATTAGGTCACATTTATCCACTTTTACAATCTCTAAGACATCCTGAACTTTCTCTTCTGTAATGTGAGCTGTTTTTAAAACATCAAAATCTATTTCTCTGCATTCTCTAGACTCCATTTCTTTCTCCACAGTAAAGACTGATGCAAAATATTCATTTAGTATCTCTCCCATCTCCTGAGGTTCAATATAAAATGACCTCCTTGATCTTTAACAGGCCCTATCCTCTCTCGAGATACCTTCTTGCTCTTAATGCATTTTTAAAATGTCTTTGGATTATCCTTAACCTTATCTGCCAATGCTATCTCATTTCCCCGCTTTGCCTTCCTGATTTCTTTCTTAAGAATATTCCTACACTCTTTATATTGATTAAGAGATTCAATTGAATCAACCTAACCTCTTAACTAAAATAAGATTCTCTTTTATTCTTGACTAGAACCTCAATATCTTTACTCATCAATTGTTTCTTAATCTTACCAGCCTTACCTTTCACTCTAACAAGAACACAATGTCTCTGAACTTTCGCCACTATGCTCTTGAAAGCCTCACACTTGTCAGACATACTTTTACCTGCAAACTGCCTACTCCAATCAACTTTTGAAAGTTCTTATCTCATACCATTAAAATTTGCCTTGTTCCAATGAAAAAGTTTAACTTTTATGGAAGGCCGCTCCTTTTCTATAATCATTCTGAAACTAATAGAATTATGATTACTAGACCCAAAGTGTTCCCCCACTTTTACTGGCCCTGCCTTATTTCCCACAAGAAGGTCTAGTTTTGCTCCTTCTCTAGTAGGAGCATCCACATATTGATAAAGAAAATTTTCTTGAACACATTTGACAAATTTTTCACCATTGAAACCTTTAACACTACACTATGGTAGCCCCAGTCAATGTTTGGAAAATTAAAATCCCCCATTCTTACAACCCTATTTTGCTTACATATATCTGAGATCTCCCAACATATTTGTTTCTCATTTTCCCTCTTACTATTGGGGGATCTATAGTACAATCCCATCAAGGTGATCTTTCCTTTTTTTTATTTCTAATTTCTACCCATATATTTTCACTATATGATTTTTCAGAAATATCTTCTCTAGTTACAGCAGTAATCTATTCGTTAATCGAATACACCACCCAGCTCCTCCCCCATCCCTCTTTCTTGCCTCCTTTTCTATCCTTCCTATTGCATCTAAGACCCAGAACCTAGAGCTGCCGTCTTGTCCATCTCTCAGCCATGATGTCCAAATCCAATGTTCTTGAACATGCCCTAAGTTCATCAGCTTTATCTGTAAGACTCCTTGCATTGAAATAAATGCAATTTAGTTCTTCAGAGTTATTACATACTGTGACTCTCTCTTGTCTTTCTTTTCTAACTGACGTGCTCTCTTCACTTTCAGAACCTTCCCCATCAATCCTTCATTTTATGCTGCTACTTAGAATTCCTCCACTACTCCCCTCTGTCAGTATAACGACTCCCTTAATGGAACGAGCAAATCTCCCTGCTAAGATATTGGTCCCTCTCTAGTTCGGGTTAGGCTCATCCTTTTTGAACATGTCTTTTCTATTCTAAAAGACATTCCTATTGTCCAAAAACCTGAATCCCTGAACAATAACCAGCTCTTCAGCCATTGATTTATCTCCGTTATCCTTTTGTTCCTTCCCTTGTTTGAGTTTGGCATAGGACTAAACCAGAGATTACTACTTTTATTTATTTCCCAACTACCTTCTCCCTCCCCATTTCGGAAAAAGGGTCCCGACCCGAAACATTAAATTTCCTGCTCCTCTGATGCTGCCTGGCCTGCTGTGTTCCTCCAGCTCCGTACTGCGTTGTCTCTGACTCCAGTATCTGCAGTTCTTGCTATCTCTGACTACTTTTAGAGTTCTACTTTTTAATCTTCAACCTAGCCTCTTGAATTCACTTTGTACTGCTTTAATCTTTTCCCCACAAATGTCATTCCTACCAATGTCTACAATAATTTCTGGCTTCCCAATCTCACTTTTAAAAATGTCCTTAGACATTTTTAGAAATGTCCTTAATTCTAGCACCAAGAAAGCAACAAGCCATCTAAATTTACACTCATTGCCACAGAATCTCCCGTCTGTGTCCCTGACAGGAGAGTCCTCTACAACAATAATTCTATTAAATCTTGTCAAATGCTGCCTAACATAAGAATCATTCCGACTGTCCAATAACTGACAGCCCCTTTAATTTTCCTTGGAGAGACTAACCCCTTCAACAGTTCCAAAATACTGAATATTTATTTGATAGAGGAATAGCCACTAGAGACTTTTGAACTATCTTCTTATGCTTTCCAACAGTCAACCATCTATCTACCTGATCCTGCTGTGTAATAACTTTTCTAAATCTACTAGCCATCTCACTCTGTACCTCATGTATGTTCTTAATAATATTAAGCCTAAAAGAAAGGAACCTTCAATAACACCTGCTATATAAAATAAACTACTTTTCATTACCTACAGAAAAAAATGTTAAAACAGGTAAAATTTTTTAAAAAATACACATCAAACATAAAAACTTAAATAAAATCAACCACTTAGCTGATCTTTCTGGAGACAGTTTCTGTACATTTTATTTAGTATGTTTCGTAATTTTCATGCATATATATTACTGACTAGATACATTTCAGAACTGCTTGTTTCTTGCTCCAACTGCATCTATTAACTGTAAATTTTAGGAAAAACATCAACTTGTCTCAGCATAATTCCATTTCCTGCATAATATAATCAATGGCTTCTTTAAAGGAAAATCAGTGGAATGTTTTTATGGTGATTTCACATTCATTGGAAGTAGAGGCGGGAATGCAATCCTGATACGTACTGTCCAGAAGAATGGTGGTTCAATCCAAACTTTCAAAAGGGAACTGGATAAGTACTTGAAATTAAATATTTGAAGGGTTATCAGAAAAAGAGCTAGCAAGTAGGTTGAATTAGATAGATCTTTCAAACAGCTGGTACAGACATATTGGTTTGGATGGCCACCTTTTGTGCCATTGTGATTCTCTGATTTCACACATGAACCTTAGCAGTTTTCTGAGATAAAAGAGATACCATTCACTCCTATTGTGGGACAGACTGCAAAGCAGGGATGTAGAACATGGATGAATATTCTTCCTAGTGTATCATACCATCCAGTGCAACATTGAAGAGTATGCAATTAACTTGCTTTATTATGGTGATCAGTGATGTAATTCAGGAACTATTTTGATGTACCCTCTATTTACTTAATGCAATAGTTCATGAAGATGAGTAGACCATTTAATATTTTCTTTGCTGTTTGTCTTTCAGAACAACAAAATTCTGATGAAATGGAACAGTTGTACAAATCCTTAGAACAAGCCAGTCTTTCACCTATTGGAAAACGTCGGCCTTCATCAAGAAAGGATTACAGGAGATCATTTATAAAACGTAGCAATAATCCTGTTGTCAATGAAAGATTGCACAAATTCAGAACTTTGAATAGTACTTTGAAGGTATAAATATATCAGTTTGTGTTGGTATCTTTTGATAAAACATATTTGCTTATGGGGTATGTGGTCGTGTAGTGTTAATATGACATAAACCCAGGCTAACGTTTGACGGTGTGGGTTCAAATCCCAGTAGTACTGTGGAATTAAAAATTTAATTACTCAGCTTGCCATTATTTATTAATTAATATAAAATTGGTCTCAGTGATGGTGATCATAAAATGATCATTTGTCATTGTAAAAAATCATCCATTTCGGTAATGTCTTTTAGGGAACAAAATCTGCAGTTCCTACCTGGTCTGGCCTGCCTGTGTCTTCACACCTACAGCAATGTGGTTGAACTTGATTGTGTTCTGTACTCAGTTCAAGGACAGTAAAGGATGGGTAACAATTGCTGGTCTTGTCAGTAATACCCATATCCCATAAAAGAATAATGATAAAAAAAGCACTACGTAACTAGCTAAGTGATGAGATTTTTTAAAAATGGAACATCCAAGTGTGATCATAAAATGTAAGTTTCGTAACCTAATCAAGTTCCTCCATGCAAAATTCAAAATTTACATTTTGAAGTGTGGTAGATTTTCACATTTTAACATATCATGACCAACATAATAGGAGAGCAATCAAGCAACAACAATTAACTTTAAATCTGAATTCTGAAATTATTTTATTTATTTAAAATATATCAATGCTTCGTCTAGCTAACAATTGTCTGTATTTATAGCTATCGAAGAATTTCATCATGAACTCTATTGTGGGTACTCATTGAATTTTTATGACATGTCTTAGTTACAAGCAGTGAATTGCTAGGGAGCCCTTCTCAAACCAAGCATGAGGCTTATTTTTTAACAAGACATTATATTCCATTTGTACGTACTAAAATAAATGCTTGACATTCGAAAATAGGAAATCATAACCAGAAGCAATTCTACATTTAGTGTTAGATAATGTCTATTAAGTGTGTTCAACTGGTCAACATTTGTTTCCTAACAAGAGCAGGGAAAGACTGACCAGCCATTTTTAGACTATTCTAGCCCTCATTAAAAATGCCCAAGCATGGACATCCCCAGAACAACTTCTGACAGTGTTTCCAATTTTATTGTCTCTTGCTGGGCTCTTATCTTGATATTTTGTTTTCCTTTAAGCATGTGCAATTAAATGGATTAAATGTGCA
>JAHRHZ010000018.1:55674390-55718061 GCA_024137785.1 Ginglymostoma cirratum
CTAGGCCCGAAACGTCAAGCTTTCCTGCTCCTATGATGCTGCTTGGCCTGCTGTGTTCATCCAGCCCCACACCTTGTTATCTCGGATTCTCCAGCATCTGCAGTACCTTTTATCTCTCCATTCCCTAGCTACTGGCTCCATTGTTTTCAGGTAACAAACAGAGATTTAGACAGTCTGTTCACTACTTTGAGTCCAAAATGATCTTCAGACCATATTTTTATGCTATCACTAAGACTACTTGTTTCCACCTCCTTAACACTGCCTGACTTCACCTCTGTTATGATTGTTTGATAGCTGCACACAGAGGGAGGCAAACATTAGGGATATTGGTTCAGGAGGGACAAAGGTATCATCATGACCCAATGCCATGTGTGAGCATTGAACCCCCTACTTACAGCTGGTGCAGTACGCTGTCAGCACAGAGGTCCATCCATGGTGCCTCAGCTGTGACCATGAAGTGATGCTGGATCATGTAACAACCTGTTTAGTGCCTACACAAAGAGACTAACAACCATATGAGATTAACATCAGGAATATTTATACAGAAACTGAGAGTAGCATGCTAACCTTTTTCACTTGTGCCATCAAAGTGTCTTCCTCTTCCTCTTCATCTACCTCTCCTTCCAACTATGACATTGTGCACTCCCTGATTCTACAGGTCCAGTGAAGAGAACTTGCTCTCATGTGGAGTCTTTTGACCCTGATAAATTTGATGAGGCGACCCTGCAAATGTTTCTGCACTCCTGCAGCAGCGGTCTGAGTCCTCTCCTCTGAGGACCAGGATTCTCCTCTTGTAGCGGGTGAAGGCAGAGATTTTGAGCATCCCTCCACTTATACAGGCTCTCTCTGCCCTGCTATGGTCTGTCTTCTCCTGCAATGAGAAAAATGAGGCTAATGAGTGAGATTACAGTGGGTAGCATAGCTGTTAATGCTGGTGCATATGGTGGAAAGATGGTGAGGTGCACCTACGGATTGAGGCAGCACAAAGAGTTTGCAGGGTTAGTGGCATGGGAGTTTGTGGGGGAGGGAGAGTGTAGGGTAATGAGGTGGAGTGAGGGACTGTGTTGCATGTAATAATGAGTGGCAGAGCATTAGTCTTGATGGGAGATGGTGCCGTAACAGAGCGACTGTGAGATAGCAAAGAGAAGAGTGTGGCAGTTACCCTGGTGGAGCAGAGAAGGTCATTAACCTTCCTTTTGCATTGTTAGCCATTTGTCCACACTCTATAAATGGCACTCCCACCTGGGTGGTAACCTCAGAAGAGTCTGGCAGGGTCTGATGGTGCAGCCTCCTCTGTCAGTCATCCAGAAGGAGGACTTCTCTGTACCACCCTGTCTACCAGGACCTCCAGGTCACTGTCGGAGAATCATGGTGCTATTTTCCCCTTCATCGATACTTTTAGATTCTGTCTAGGAGCAGGGAAGCTCTGGAATGCCAAGGCTCAACCAAGTGTACAACAGGCTTTTAAAGGTGCTGTGGGTGTAAGGGATGCAGGTGTTTTGATCTGGTATCAACTGATGACAGGAGATACATCATTGGTGCTAGGTAAGTAATTCATGAGAGGAGTTTGATAAGTCAGGGTGAGAAATTTCATTAAGCTTCACGGCAAAAAGTCTTCCAGAAAACTCAATGGAACTCTGACTTAGCCAAAAGAAACGGAGGATTTAGATCATGATGTCAATTTTATTGATAGAAACACTGAATCATAAAGAAAGGAGCCCAAGAGTAGATCATTCAACCCTTCGAACTTGCTCATGACTGATCATGGAGCTCAATGACCTAATTCCACCCCTTCCCCATATCCCTTAATTCTTCAGCCACAGAGCTTGATTAACCTTTTCCTTGAAAACACAATGTTTTGACCTCAGCCAACATTCTGTGAATTCCACAGGCTCACCACTCTCTAGGTGAAGAAATTTCTCCTTATCTCAGTCCCAAGAGATTTACACCCTTATCTTTAAACTATGCCCCCACCCCCATCCCACACTGGTTCTGGACTCCCACACCATTGGGAACATCTTTCCTGCACCTAAGCTGTCTAGACGTGTTAGAATTTTATAGGTTTCTATGAGGTCCCCTTTGTTTTTCTAAACTCCAATGAATACAACCCTAACCAATTCAACCTCCCCTCATGCATCAGTCCTGTATCCTAGGAATAATTTGGTAAAACTTCACTGCACTCCCTCTATAGTGAGAACAGATAAGGAGGCCAAACTACACAATATTTAAGGTGTGGCCTCACCAATGTCCTGTATAGTTGCAGCAAGACATCCTTGACCCTGTGCTCAAATCCTCTTGCTATGAAAGTCAACATGCAGCATACTTTCAGCAACTGGTGCACGAGGACACCACAGCCTTGTTAAATATTCTCCTCTCTCAATTTACACCATTCAAATAATAATCTGCCTGCCTATGTTTGCTACCAAAGTAGATAACCTCAAATTTATACTACATCTCCCATGCATTTTCCCACTCACTCATTCTGTCCAAATCACACTGCCATATCTCGGCATCCTCCTCACAGCTCACCCTTCCATTCACCTTTGTGTTATCTGTGAATTTTGAGATATTACAGTTATTTTCTTCATCTAAATCATTCACACATATATGAGGAGCTGGGATCTACCCAGTAATTCTACCACTGCTTTCCACGTGCTCTGTTATAAAATCCTTGATGACAGATTCTAGCATCTTCCACTACCATGACTGGACTCACTAGTCTATAAATCCCTGTTTTCTCTCTACCTGCCTTTTAAAATTATCTACTCTGCAATCTGTAAGAGCTGTTCCAGAGTCTAAAGAATCTACAAAGATGAACATCAATGCATTGACTATTGCTCGGACAACTGACTCAAGTACTCTGCAATGTAGATTATCAGGTCCTGGGGATTTGTCAGTCTTCAAACTCATCAATTTCTCCAACACCTTTTCTCTACGCCTTTGATATTAAACTCCATATTATGTGCTGAACTAGTGGACAGGTTTTCTAAGTGAGTTGTCCATTTACAGAGGGATGTTTTGTCTATAGGGGTTATCTTTGTACTGTTACTAACCCATAAGCAAGGACTGGCATCCTTCCATATTGAATTCTTTTATGGATTTAATGAGAACTACAATGGCCAGGTAAAACCTGAGATGTATTCAGCAGGTTTGGCCTTTCACTCATACTACTTTTCAAGCTGTTTTGAAAAGGACAGCTCTGCCCTCTTCAGGAATTAAATTTTATTCAAATGTAAGAAAATCCGCGTCAAACGTGCTTACCTTGAAGGGGAACACAATTACAGGATCTGGTATAATAGTGGTAAATTATTTTTACAATGGTTAAAAATGGCTTCTGGATCATGGCAGTTATGGCTGATTTTTCTTTCTTTCCTCTCCATTAACTAGTCCAAAGAAGCAGACTTGGCCATCATAAACCAACTCTTGGAAAGTTCGGACTTAACCTCAGAGACTTTCAGACAGTGGAAGGAAGATTACTCGTTGTTGATGCAGGATATCTGTAAAGCATACCAAGCTAAAACCTATTCGGAAAATAGAAATAATGCTGCAGAGGATCAGCCATCATCCTACATAGAAACAGACATTTAAGAGTTGAGAATGACTTCACCAAATATGGTACTTAATAGTCTTAGTCAAGCTTTACAGCTTAATGAAGCACTAAGAGACATTGGATTTCCAATCTGCTGATACTTTGAGCCCAGTGAAGGCCATCAACTGATTAATAGTGTTTGTTGTGTTTAGAAGTAGACATGTAAAGTCCTTTTTGTCTACAATATAGGACTTACAAATGATTATTTAACTTATCTGCTATTGCACTGATAGTTGTGAGTTACTGTTTTATTTGTAAGTATAAAAGATTCACAGGTGTGTGGTTGTGGACATTCTCCAGGTAAAAATACAATTGTGCACGCATTCATATATTCTATTTTTGTGATATTCTATTTATTCTGCATTCAGTGTTGGCCTTCAAGTGGTCACAGCTATTGAAATTTGTTTTCACACAACATAATCGTTGGTATGTGTGAAATTTCATTGAAGGAGTTGTGAAGGTACTGATGTTTTCTCAACTAAAGACCAATTCATGTGTTCGATTCATTAGTTCTTGAAGAAAGCAAACTTTGTAGTTTGTACAGATGTGAACAAAGCTTACGTTTACATTATATTTTAAATGTACTAATCAGAGCTATGTCATAAAACAGAATAAACTGAAAAATATGTACTTTTTCTGGCTAGTTTCCATGTTCTGTCTGTTCTGTCTCCATATAAACCAACAAAGAGTCCACTAGAGCTAGAGAAAATGTCCACTCACCCTTTTTCCCAGCAACGTTGGACACACAGGCTGTGCGTACTCATCCCCTTTTCCTGAATGTGTGTACTCACATCCTTTCCCAACAGAGCTAGACTGTGCTAGGCTGTGTGCACTGTGCAGTTGTGCTGTTATAAAAGTGATGAGAATATATTTGCCTCAGACATAGTAGGAACTGCAGATGCTGGAGAATCTGAGATAACAAGGTGTAGAGCTGGATGAACACAGCAGGCCAAGCAGCATCAGAGGAGCAGGAAGGCTGACATTTTGGGCCTAGACCCTTCAGAGCCTCCTGCTCCTCTGATGCTGCTTGGCCTGCTGTGTTCATCCAGCTCTACACTTTGTTTCCTCAGAATATATTTGTCTGTCATTTTCATCTGGTTAACTCAATAGTAGAAGTCCCTTTAGTTGGCTAATCGTGTACAATATGAATTCCACATGCACCAGACCACCCCTCCCACTTTGAACTATTCAGAGAAGCTGCAAGTGGAAAAAGACATTCAGGTCCTGACCCGAAACATCAACTTTCCTGCTCCTCTGATGCTGCCTGGCCTACTGTGTTCCTCCTGCTCCACACTGTGTTATCTCTGACTCCAGCACTGGCAGTTCTTACTACCTCCCATTCAAAAATGGTGTGTTACATTTCAGACCCTCTTATCTACCTTCTATCCTCCCCCAGTCACCCACACATATCTCCACCCCTGTCACTTCCCCCACCCACCCTCATCACTCTTGAGCCACCTAACAAAACCATTCCTATCTCTTTTGTTACCTTTGAACCTCCCCTTGTTAACATGGACCTAAAAACAATAACTGCCAAATGCTGCCTCTCCCCTATACTCCCACACATTTGATTGTTCCAATACCAACTTTAAGGCTGTGAATCATAGAATCAGAGTCATAGGGGTATACAATACAAAAAAAAATCCTTCAGCCCATCAAGTCTGCACCGGTCAAAAAGAAGCACCTAACTATTCTAGTCCCATTCTCCAGCACTTAGCCCATAGTCTTGCACGCCTTGATAGCACAAGTTACATCTAAATACAAGTTTCTGCCTCGACTGTCTGACAAAGGAGCAGCGCTCCAAAAGTTTGCGATTTCAAATAAACCTGTTAGACTGTAACCTGGTGTTGTGTGACTTCTGACTTTGTCCACCCCAGTCCAACACTGGCACCTCCATATCATGCCTTACTGGCAGTTACAGACATGAGTTGTAATTCCTATGAATTATAAATATTTTACAAATTGGTCAAATGTTTCATGTGCATCCTCATTCAATCATTGAATCCTTACAGTGTGGAAGCAGGTCATTGGCCCATCAAGTCCACACCAACCCCAGACCCAAACACAAATCCCCTACTATGTCCCTATAACCCAGCATTTCCCATGGCTAATCAATTAATCTACACGTCTCTGGACCCTATGGGCAATTTAGCATGACAAATCGACAAATCCACATATCCCGCACATCTTTGGACTGTGGGAGGAAACCCACACAGACGTGGGTGAATGCGCAAACTCCAAACAGACAGTCTCCCAAGGGAGGAATCGAACCGGGGTCACTGGCACTATGAGGCAGCAATGCTAACCACTGAGCCACAATGCTGACCAAGAAGTCTTTTAGTTTGGAGGTCTGATAATAGAATTCCAAATTGCATGCAAAGAATATAAATTAATCACTAAAGTATTTTGCACTCTGAGCCTCATATTATGATTAGTCATTATAGCACAAACCATTCATTCAATGCACTAAAACTCTCAGGACAGCAATCCAATGCAATCCATTCCTACGCTCTAACCCCACAGATCAATGTATTTATTTCCTTCAAACACCCATTCAATTTCCTTTCAAAATTTTTGCCATTCTCGTGGACAGAGTTTTAAGTCAATAACATTAAAAAGGTTCTCCTTCCTTCATCTCTTTCCCAAAATCTTAAATCTGCATCCCCTAGTCATTTTACAATCAGCTAATGGAAACAATTATTTTCTGCCTCACCTGTCCCTGTCATAACCTTTTATGTTTCTATTAAACTTCTAATTCAACCTCCTTTGCACCAATGAATAAAATTTTCAACTTCTCCAACTTAACTTGTATCTAAAATGCTTCATCTCTGGAACCATTCCGCTAAATCTCCTCTTTATGCTAAAAGCAACTTTAAGCCCGTTATCCAATTCACCTAGTTTGCTCGCTTTCTTGACCATCCATGAGACCTTCCACTACCCTACTGTGACATTGAGTCTGCCTTTTACCACCCATTCCACTCCCCCTCCAACGATGACTCTTCCTTCTACCTTCATACCATCATACTCACAGGATTCCGCCATTGACAGAACTAATCCTGCTCTTTAGAATGATTCTCTTCTGCAATCACTGCTCAAAATGGCCCAAGAACAGGACAACTATACCCATGATGCTAGGCCTTCCCTCCCTCCCTGTATCCCTCTGTCAGCTATGTCTCATTTCCATTCGTTGTTAGAGTCTGATTGCTATCATCACCTCCAGTCATTGAACAACATTGCCCATGGAGGAATAAACAGCAGCTATTCTCGTTGCCTGCTGCAATCAATTTTATGCAGTTATGAATCTGATGTCTGGGAAGAATTGCAACTGAACAAAAAACTAAAGACAGAGACCGTCCCTTTTGGAGTTATATATGATGGTGAGTAATTTTGAATACATCATATTCACCGTGGCATATGATTAGGTTAAGAACTTTCTAGCTTATTTTTTTGCAAGTGAGTCAGACTGAGAGTTAAATGATGAATTGTATGTGACTGTTAGGTAGAGGGTCTTGCCTCTACTGAGTCCTTCCTAGGTCAAAGGTTCTGGTGCTACATTTAAAGGCCAGCCAGACCTCAATCACGGCAAGCCAGGAGCATCCCTGGAGTCTATGGTTGTCACTACCACCAATCCTCCTCCCTTCCACCCCTGTAGACACTTTGAAAGGACTTAGCCCAGTGGGGAAGGAGGATGAACAATCTCCTGCACTCCACAATGGTAAGTGCCGCTATTTTCGCACTGCAACCTCACTTTGACAGGCCTGCCAATCCCAGAATCAAATACGTGATATGCATGCAAAGGGCTTGCACCCATCTTTATCAAACAATGTTCAAACACTTCCCTGGTACTACACTTCCTACTCACCTACTGGGCAATACTTATGACTTAATTGCTATACAACCTCATCAAGTGTTCATGCACACAATTCCATTGCACTCTGTCTGTGGAATGACCCACTGGCAGCTTGTGGTTGCTGTACAGTTCTGCCACCAATTTCCTTTTGGAACTGGGTCTAAGGGCCTGTTCAGTAACAGTGGTAGAGGATGAAACCACTCATGAGACTTAACAAGAGGCATATGTCTTAACAACGTTATGCAGCGTATTCCACGATAGCAACAAGTGCAAGTTACGTAGCCTTGTTAGGATTAATTACAAAGACTATCAAGTGCCAGAAGTGACATGTTTGACCCCATCAGAATTTAGTGCTGGGCTCCTCTCAGTCTCTACTCAGGTCAATGAGATATCATCAGATTTGGTAGAATATAACCCAATCTTCAACATTAACCATTTCAGAACCATTACTATACACATCATTCATCACACTCAAACCTACTCTTTCTCTCATTGCAAGATACGCTAATCCACAGAAAGAAGATGCACAACAGCCAGAAGTGTGTCCTTGTTGCTCAGTGCCTGGGAAGTAGCAGTTATGAGATTTTCATTGTCTCATTAGACAATAGATCTGTTGTTGTGTGTTTTCAGCATGGGCTCTCCTGGGCCACCTCTGGATCCTCACCTTCAGCTTCCATCTCATCCTGTCCTAGAGCATCTCCTTTATTGCCAAGTTAGGCTATGAAGGGTGTACTAGATCACTATGATATGGGACAGTCTATCTTGGGTGGACTGCATTGCACTGCCTGACCGGTCCAGGAATATAATTTTCATCTTCAGGAGCCCTAAGATCTATTCCACAATGGCCATTGAGAAGGAATGCTGTGCAGCATTGTACCTCTCCTCAGTGTCAGTCTGTGGATTCCTGACAGTTGTCATGAGTCAGGGTTTGACAGAGTAGCCCTCATCACTGAACAATCATCCCAGCATGTATTCAGGGAAGCTGATAGGCACAGGTGTTGAATGTTCCAGAAAGTAGGCATTGTGACATGCAAAAAGCTGCATATCTGTTGGAATGGGCACACAGGACAGCATATTCAGATAGCAGACACCTTTCCTATTCCTGACCACTGCTGGTTGGTGAGTTGGCACTCTTACGTCGATGTGAATACCCAAAGAACATGGAGAAATAGGTGAGCTTTACCAAAGAGAGATCACTCACCTGCCACATATATTAATGAGTGGATTCCTGTGAGATCCCACAGAGGTTCCCAGTGGCTTTCTGAAATGAACTACTAGTGTAGAAATAAAAGACCATGGCCAGCTTCAAAGCAACCAGAATGCAGTTCCTCCTGGTATGTGATTATGCGAGCAGCTGACAGATGTAGGAGACAACTTCCCAGAAAATTCTGAGACTCAAGAACATTTGGAACCTAGTCACCAGCTTGACTGGATCCCAGAGCCCAGGCTGATTGGAACCCAATCGGGGAGAGTGCGGGTAAGTGTAGTTGAAATGCCCATCAGCTATGATTAAATGGCAGAGTGGACTCGATGGGCTGAATGGCCTTACTTCCACTCCTATGTCTTCTGGTCTTATGGTCAATCCTGGATTCTAAATCCCCAGACTAACTAGAACCAGCCCTTAGACCAACTGAATTGCAGTTCCCAAACTGACTGGAGCACACTGACCACTGGACTTTCTGAATACAACAACTTCATTCCCAAATAAATTGGCTGGAACACACCCTTGCCTGGTTTATCCTTCTTTGACTTCACCTCATTCACGGTTCCCTGCAGCTCAGACACAGACACCCCCTATTTACCACATTTGTGGTTCCATGCCCTTCATGTCCACTGTACTTGGGAAAGTGACAGCGTGAGTGACTGTGAGTATCATTTAAAGCCATATTGCTATAAAGCCGAAGCAGCAAATACTTAGAACAATAAGATCCTAAGATGTAGGAGCAGACATACAGCGTTTAAGAGATCATGACAGATCTGATAATCTTCAATTCCACTTTTCTGCCTTTTCCCCATAGTCATTTATTCCCTTATTGATTAAAAATCTGTCAACCTCACTCTTGAATATACTTAATAGCCCAACTTCAATAGTCCCTTACAGTGAAGAATTCCACAGATTCTCTACCCTCTCGGAGGAGAAATTCGTCCTGAGCACTGTCTAAGTGCGTGACCCATAATTCTGGTGCTAGACTCTTCCACTGAGGAAACAACCTTTCTGCATCTACCCTGTCATATCATTTATGAATCTTGTACAGTTCAACAAGGTTACCTCTCATTCTTCTAAATTCCAATTAGTATGGGCCCATTCTATTTCAATCTCTCCTCGTAAGATAGTCCCTCTGTCCCTGGTATCAACCAAGTGAACTTTATTTGGCGTGCCCCCAATGCAGCATATCGTTCCTTAGATAAGGGGTCCAAATCTGTTTACAGTTGTCCAGCTATGGTGTGATTAGTGCCTTGTGTAGTTTTAGCAATACCTGCCTATTTTTATGCTCCATTGCCTCCAAAATAAAGGCCAACATTTCATTTGCCTTCCCCTATTATCTACTGAACTTGGATGGTAGCTTTCTGTGATCCATGGACAAGGACTCCAAAATTCCTCTGTTCTGTAGCTTTCTGCGGTCTTTCTCCATTTGAATAATATTCAGCTCCTCTATTCTAACTGTCAAATTGCACATTTCCCATATTATTTTCCATCTGCTAAGTTTTTGCCCACGCTCTTAGCCTATCTCTATCCCTCTATAGACTCTTTTTGTTTGTTATCCCCACCACTTGCCTTCCATTTCATGTTATCTACAAACTTATCTGTAGAACATTCACCTACCTCATCCAAGTTATTAACGTTTACTGTAAATAATTGTGGCCCCACAGTGATCCCTGTGGCACTTCACTAGTAACAGGTGTCATCCTGAAAATACCCTCCTTATCCCAACTCTCAGTCTTCTGCTAGTTAACCAATCCTCTGTCCATGCTAATAGACTACCTCCAACACCTTGAGCTGTTATCTTATTAATTAACTTATGTGATACCTTATCAAACACCGACTGAGAATTCAAATATATTACTTCCACTACTTCCAACATCTATCTTGCTTAATAATTCCATTGAAAAACTTACTCCATGGTGGAGAAAAAAATTGAATTTCTGAGGTACACACCTAATGTTTACTTTGGATTTCTGAAGTGCTGAACTTCTTTATCTGACAGAACTTGATTTGGAAAGGCAAAGTTAATTCCAATGAGTTGTGTTTTTAATGAAATTATAATGCATGCACAAGCTTCTCAATACCTGCTGATGAAATATTCAACCTGGAGAACTTAACTGCTGATGTTTAAGTTGAAATCAAGAATCTGATTATTTGCCTGTGGCCGAATTAGGTTCGCCAACCTGCCATTCTTCTGGGACTTGAAAATTCCACCCATGGAATCTGATGACACAAAGGAGATCATTGGTCTATATTGTCTCCATGAAGCAGCAATCCAATTAAGCTTGCTTCCCTGCCCTCTCACCTTAAATCCACACAGATTTTCTCCTCAACTATTTGATTCTCCCTTTACTTATCCAATTACCATTTGAGAATCTTACTTCCTCCACCCTTTCAGGCATTATAACCTCTTGCCACATAAACAAAATCTCCTCATTTCATCATGGAATTTTTAAAATCAATTCTCTCAGGTCTTAATCATGAATTTACTGACCTTGAAGCCAATGGAAACATTTTTTTCCAAATCTACTTCATCAAAACTAATCACACTTTTGAATACTCTCTTAATTACTGAGAAAATCCAAGCTTCTTCAATCTCTTCAAATTTGTGTCATTTGTCTTAAAGTTGGTGCCTAGAACCGGTGGACACAGTACTCCAACTGAGGTCTAAAAGATGTATTTATAGGGGATGTTCCCATCTCCATGGTGACCCTTTGAATACAGTAGCATTGCTGCCTGACCAACAGCTGTCAGTCAACCCATATCCAAGAGTGGTTACGAGAAGGAGGAGCTGTTGTGCTGCAGGATAGCTCTTGCTAACTGAGAAAGAAAGTGAGTTGGCAGCTTATTCTCAACTTCAATGAAAATTATAGATGGAGGATGATGTTACGGAGAGTAAGGGCCAAACTATGAAGGTCAGGCCAGGGATCCTGAGACAGGAAGGTACTATTTGACATAGTTAAGGCCCAGATGTTCCAATCCCAATAGCAGTGAACATCTCAGCATTTGCTGCTCTGGAGACTAGAATATCTGATGTTTGTCATGACTGAGGGTCACAATGGCAGCAGAGCAGAGCTGATTCAAACCTGAACCCACAATGTCTGATATGTCAGACATGTCTCTGTGGAAACTCTCATTGATAACCCCCCTAGGATTTGTAAACAGTCAGAAACGCTGAGTCTTTGTAACAACTCCTGGTTTTACTTCAAAATTTCCAGCATCTACAGAATTTTACTTCTGTATGACCAAAAAGCTGTATCTCATTTCATTGCCTGCTAGTTTCTAGGTCTGTATCAGTTAAATTCAAAGTTCCATAATTTATCATCTGTTCTGGAATTAACTTTGAGAGGATGAAATCCTGCTGTCTTGGTCACTTTTGTAATGCATTCAATTACATAAAGTTGCTGTCTTTGTATAGTACATTTGAACTAAACTTGGTAAAAAAAAAATTGAACTGTTGTCCATTCCTGCTTGTGCCCTTTTAATGGTGTGATATATGTTCATTACTCCAGCTTTTGTTGCCCATCCCCAGTCACCCATGAACGAAGTGTCTTGCTGTGGGTCTGAAGTCATATTTAGACCAGACCAGGTAAGGGCAACAGATTTCCTTCTAAAGGATTTACAAGAACCAGATGGGGTTTTAAGCTAATCAACAATAGTTTCATTTTAGCTGTTACTGAGATTGGCTTTCAATTCTACAAGATTTGACAGCTTGTATTAATATCCAAAAAACTAATAGGAGAAACATTACCAAACATAGTGACAACAATGAATGTATTTCTTCAAGAGAGATAGTGTTGTTTCTTAGAAAAATTTGAAGAACTCTGAGGCAATGTTGAACAGAGGCCAGGGGATCCTAAAATGATTTCCCAAAGTTAGCGGCGCAATAGCTTACAGAAGGTGAAGTAAATAGTTTAAGGCTTACCTGAAGTGAGGTAGAGGGAGGCATACTCAGAAGTGACATTATGTCAGTACCAGCTCTGCTGTCCATGTCCTTTCTGAGGCCCTTTGTTGTGGTCGAGAGCCCCAAGTGAGCACTTAGAGGGGAGGTATGGCAGAACCACTCCAAATTGCCTCAGGACGCTGTTTGAAGCAGAGACAGCTCCAGATCAGTAGTTTCTTACATGACGTGCATCCTGTTGCCAAAGAGATCTTTCTAAGGCGTGGTGTTCATGAAACTTCAGCAGAGTTTTAATCAGTCCTAAAGCAGCCTTTGATACATATTTCAATCCAAAAAATTTGGTTACTGCCTGCACATAGTCTGGCAAAGGGTCTGAGACGCCAACAGACTCAATAGCTTCCGTCAAAGATTTCTGTAGTGCCGCTAAGTAATGTGAAGATGCAATGTTGAGAGATGTGTTTTTTTGAACACTCGAAGGTATATACTGCCTGATTTATTAGAGTCAGTGCAAAGACTGAACTTTGAACAGACGAGATAGGGTACAAGACAGGCTAGGCACAAAGTGCAATGTCAGAGCACAATTTCACACAAGACCAAGGCTCAGTTCAACCCCTCAGTGAGTTAGTGCCTTGCCCAACAACAAACTGCCAAAGTGAGAAAAGTATGCAACCCAGAGAATCTACATATGAGACCACAATCAAATATTCACAAGCCATGTTAATTTTCAGGCAGATATTTGAAACTGACTCAATAAAAAAGGCCAACTCTGGAAAGAAGGAAGATTATCTTCAGACTCTGAAAGTGATGAAATGTATTTCTGGAGACAATAACAAAAATGAGGTATATTGATTAACATTCCATTCACCTTTTGTACACAGTCTCCACCAAGAACTTGATCAATTCCCTTTCAAAGATGGGTCTAACTTTTGCTGTTGGATTGGAACCCTGATATCAGGAGAATTTCTGTGTCCAAACTGCACCATTTGAAAGTGGGCATCAGTCATAATTTCTCGGTGTCAGGCCATTTAAAGAGAATGAGTGGCTGCTGAGGGTGTAAGGTCCATAGGGGGTCTTCCAGAAATTACATCTTGGCAAACCTTCTGTCCATTTTGAGGCGCTGCCTGGACCTTATATTTAAAAAATATAAGAGGTGAATGAAATTGCAGCTAGCAGGTTGTTCGCTAGATTCAGGGAGCTCTTCCCACAGGGCACAGCCTCTTCCTCCTGCAGCTGTCTGTTAACTGTGGGCTGGGGCTCCAGGATTGCGGCCAGGAGGCTGCCTCCACTTGCCGGTTCTGTGACACAACAGGGGTCCTGCCTTATTGACCGGAAAATTACATTCAACATATGGAGGAAGTCCTAATAGACTAAATACAATACGGTATAATTCACTTTGCTTATATGACCCGTAAACTTATTCCAAATGCTATTGACCCTCTGCATTAACAAAAGCTGCTGATATCCAGTTCCTCCAGATTTCTCTCCAAAAGTAATCTGGACCTTCGTTATTATAGTTCCTAACTTATAGATGTGCGGTTTCCTGACAGATGAAGTCAGAAATCACAACACCAGCTTATAGTCCAACAGGTTTATTTGAAATCATAAGCTTTTGGAGTGCTGATCCTTCGTCAGGTCAAGCGGAGGGAAGTGCACAGGCACAGAATTTATATGCAGACAGATAATGGCAAGATAATTCCAGGTAATTAAAGTGTCAAAAGATAATACAAATGGTGTGAGTGGAGTGTGAACAAGTTGAATAACAACACTTTGAAGGTGATCAAAAGTGTCAAACGGTGCGAGTAAAGTGTCAACAGCTGAATAGCAGGTGTTGGGAAGATCTATGAGCCGATTAATAGTTACAAAAAAATCAAAAATAGTATGGTGCTAGAGACAAACCAAATGGCTGGCTAGCTTGATAGGCATTAGACTTGCATGATGAGGGTCTAACCAAAGTAACAAGTATTCCAAAACTGTACAAACTAATACAGGTAGAGAGATAATAGCAAGTTACCAAGGTCATGGTGTCAAAACAGGACCGTAAGGAAGATTTTACAGATACAGAACAGTGTGATAAGGTTGCACGTAACGTAGCACGACATGATCACAGTTGAGTGAACCACGCAACATCAGAGAAGCAGGAAAGCACATGTTTCTGGTTTTCTGAAGAAGCGTCCTGACCCGAATCGTCAGCTTCCCTGCTCGTCTGATGCTGCCTGGCCTGCTGTGTTCCTCCAGCTCCACACTGTGTTATCTGTGACTCCAGCATCGACAGTTCTTACTATCTCTGATGATCACAGTTGAGACTGTCGTTATGGGTATAGAACTTGGCTATCAGTTTCTGTTAACCAATCTGCTTTATTTTGTATCTCGAAGGCTGCCTTGGAGGGCTTTTACCCGAAGATGAGAGGCTGTATGTCCTTGACCGCTGAAGTGATCCTCAACTGGGAGGGAACACTCCTGCCTTGCAATTGTTGTGTGATGTCTGTTCATCCATTGTCATAGCATCTATATGGTCGCATGAATATACCGTGCCTTGGGGCATCTATTCCTTCAGCAAATGAGGTAGACGATGTTGGCCGAGTGATATGAGTACACACTGTGTATGTAGTGGATATCGTTCCAATGTGTGATGACAGTATCCATATTGATGATCTGACATGTCTTGCAGAAGTTGCCATGGCAGACATGTGTGGTGTTGTGGAGGGATAGTAGGAACTGCAGATGCTGGAGAATCTGAGATAACAAGGTGTAGATCTGGATGAACACAGCAGGCCAAGCAGCATCAGAGGAGCAGGAAAGCTGACATTTCAGGCCTAGACCCTTCAGTTTTGGTTGCTGTTCTCCTGAAGGCTGGGTAGTTTGCTGTAAACCTCTGAGGTTCGGTGGCTGTTTGAAGGTAAGAAGTGGAGGCACAGGGACAGCTTCGGCAAGATATTCGTGTCATCGATGACATGTTGAAGGCTGCGAGGAACATGGTGCAGTTTCTGCACTCCGGGGAAGTACTGGGAGATGAGGGGTACTCTATTGGTCATGTCCTATGTCTGTCTTTTGAGGAGATTATTGCATGTAATATGTTGGGATTGGCGGTGGATGAGTTGAGCATCAAATCCCATTCTTCTTAGGGCGTCTTTCAGTGTATTTAGGTGTCCGTCCCAGGGCTGTCCATAGGGGATGGCTTCTTTAACATGTTTGGGGTGGAAGCTGGGAGAAGTGAAGCATCACAAGGGTATCCGTAGGCTTGCAGTAGAGTAGTATACTGAGGTGCCTGTCCTTGATGGAGTTGCGTGTGTCAAGAATGAGACTGATTCTGAAGAGTAATCCATGGTAATTTGATGATGGGATGAAATTTGTTGAAATCATTATATAGTAATTTCAGTGACTCCTTACCATGAGTCCAAAGGTAGAAAATATCAATGTTTCTGGTGTATAGTGTTGGTTTGAGGCCCTGTGCAGTGAAGAAGTTTTGCTCAAAATTATGCATGAAATGTTGGTGTATCGAGGTGCAAATTTGGTGCCCATGGCTGTCCTGTCTGTATGGATGAAGAACTGGTTGTTGAAGGTGAAGAAATTGTGGTAGAGGACGAAGCAAATGAGTTATAGGATGGTGTCTGGGAATTGGCAGCTGTTGGTGTCGAGTACTGAGGCTGTTGCAGCGATGCTGTCATTGTGGGGAATGCTGATGTAGAGTGCCGAAACATCTGCTGTGACGAGGGAAGTTCCTGGTTCGACTGGTTTGGGGGTACTGAGTTTCTGTTAGAGGTCTGTAGTGTTGCCACAGAAGCTGGGGTCCCTTGTACTATGGTTTTCAAGATGCCCTTGACATAGCCAGAGAGGTTCTCACACAGGGTCCTGTTGCTTGATAGATGGGACATCTGGGTGGGTTGGCTTTGTGTATTTTCAGAAGGCAGTAGAAGTCTCCTAAGTACAGGGGATGAGAGTGCACAGGACACTGGCAAGGTCTGGATCAAACGTCTTGATCAGTCTGTTGAGTTGACGGGTGTGTTCTTTAGTTGGATCGGCAGGTAATTGTCTGTAGTGTTTCTGGTTGTTCAGTTGTCAGTATGCTTCTTTGCAGTAGTCCATTCTATTCTGTATGACAATGGCTCCTCCATCGTCTGCTGATTTGACAACAATGTTGCGATTGGTCTTGAGAGCATGGATGGCGTTGTGTTGTGCTCGGGTGACATTCTGGGCTATCTTATGAGCGTGGCTGATGAATCTGGCATTGACACATTGAGCGCACATGTCGAACCTGGGGAAGCAGCCTTCTGGAGGGGTCCAATTTGACTGTTTCTTCTTTGGATGCTGCACTACAGATCTCTCTGTCAACTGGGGAGGTGATGGCCTAGTGGTATTATCACTGGACTGTTAACCCAGGGACCCAGATAACAGTCGGGGGTCCTGGTTCAAATCTTACCACGGCAGATGGTGGAATTTGGATTCAATAAAATATCTGGAATGAAGAATCTAATGATGACCATGAATCCATTGTTGATTGTCAGGAAAGACCCATTTGGTTCACTAATGTCCTTTAGGGAAGGAAACTGCTATCCTTGCCTGGTCTGGCCTACATGTGACTCCAGACCCACACCAATGGGATTCAGGCTACGGTCTGTTGTGCAGGCTGCCATTAGCGGCTGCAGAAGAGAAGAGAAAGAATTAGTTGATGAAGATGCATGATAGCTTGTGTAGAACAATATGTTTCCCCTTGTGTACATTGAATAAAGCAAAGCACAATGTTGCTTACAGTGCTCCTGGCCATTCCTGTTTCCCTGTCACCACAGGAACAGTCTCAGTCTTATCCTCTAACGTATTTGTCCTCATTGATCTTCTAGTCATTCACCATTCTTTGTACTCTAACCAATTATCTGACCTGCCACTCAGCTTTGCACAATTATATGCTTTTCTCCTTAAGTTTGATGCTTTCGTTAAATTCTTTAGTTGGCCGCGCATGATGCGTCCTGTCCTTGGATTTTTCTTTTCTTTATAGTAGGAATGTACTTAGTTTTTCTGGTAAGGCCAGCGTTTACTGTCCATTTCTAGTTGCCCTTTAGAAGATGGTCGTGAGCTCCCGTTTTGAATCACTACAGTCAATTTGGCGTAAATAGACTCATGATGCTGTTAGGGAAGATATTCCATAATTTTGATCCAGCAGTACTGAAGGAACAGTACTATATTTCCAAATCAAGATGATGAGTGGCTGCCAGCCTGTATTTCAGGGCAGACTGGCAACTAGCATTAAAATATTGCTGCAAGGAGACTCCACCCAGATACAGACACCAAGCTCACTGTTTGGACCAGGGTGTGAATCAGAGTTGCTCACTAGCTCTGTTGGTAGTCATTCACTTACCTGCACGTAAATTGTCTTAAATTGCCTTGCAGGGCCATGCCACTTAGCAGGTTGGAGATCAGCCAGAGCCTAAACGCTAACAGTTCTGCTGTAATGACTTGCTGTTCAGTGCATCTATGAACTGTATGTAGACCCAAAATGCCATTTTGCTGTTTATGTTTCCAGTACCTTCATCAATGCCACATGATCTGTCTGGTTTCATTTCTTTTGTGAGGTTCTGTAACAATTGTTACAACTGAATGGCTTGTTAGGCCATTTCAGCAGGCAGTTAAGTGCCAAGCACATTCATAGAATCATATAGCACAAAAGGATCCCTTTGGCACATTGAGTCTGTACTATCAAAAATGGACAACTACCTGTACTAGTCCCACTTTCCTGCACCAGACCAATAACCTTGAATGTTATGACACCTCAAGTGCTCAGTGCTATGGGTCTGGAGTCATTTGTAAGCCAGGCCAGACATGGTTGGCTTATATCCTTCCTTCAAGGACATTAGCAAACCACATGAGTTTTTCCTGACATTCGACAATGATTTCATGATCACCATTAGACTCTTAATTCCAGATGTTTATTAAATTCAAATTCCACCATCTGCCACAGCAAGATTCAAACTCAGGTCCCCAGAACATTACCTAAGTTTTTGGATAAATAGGTCTAGTGATAATACTACTGGTCCATCACCTCCCCATCATAGATTGTAGAGTGTGGTGTGGAGTGTTCAATGAGTTGAGGTTATGGATTGTCTTGAGTGGAGTAAGTGGTGGGTTCTATGTGGTAAGGCTACGTATGGTACAGTGGCAGGGAGGTGTGTTGTGTGTGCTCGGCCAGGCGAAGGATTGTGCTGGTGGATGGGGACTGTGCATGCCTCTTTCCAAGGAATCCCATTGTCACTTTGAACCATTTCTTCTTTAACTCATTTCATTTTGTCCAAGTCAAAGGTGTCACTACGGATACCCACATAGGTACCAGCCATACTTGCAGGGTTATGTAGAACATTCCTGTTTCCAGTGTTATTGTCTCTTGCCACCCACAATGCTTTTTCCAAAAATTGATGTTGCCTTTGGTGCTCCTTCTTGTCTCATCCAGAATTGGACCAATTCATTCATTTTGTTTCTAATTTCCATCCTTTACTCACTTTCATTTGGTCATAGTATCATAGAACACTTACAGTGTGAAAGCAGGTCATTCAGCTCATCGAGTCCCCACCGATCCTCCGAACGGCATCCCACCCAGACCCACCCTCCTATCCTGTCACTGTAAACCTGCCTTTCCCATGACTAATTCACCTAACCTGCATATTCCTAGACACTATGGGAAATTCAGCATAGCCAATCCACTTAACCTGTACATCTTTAGACCGTGGGAGGAAACCGGAGCACCCGGAGGAAACCATGCAGACACAGGGAGAATGTGCAAGCTCCATACAGATAGATGCCCAAAGGTGGAATCGAACCCGATACCTGGCGCTGAGGCAGCAGTGCTAACCACTGAGCTGCCGTGCTATCTCTGGCTCCTCACTTCCCTTCCTTCACTTCACTGTTTCCATTTCTGAAGACAGGCTGTCCACCAATATCCGTTACAAGTCCACTTGCCTCGACAAACTTCCTCATATCGTAATTTCTGCAAGGATTCCATTTTCCCAGTTTCTCTATTTCTGTGGCATCTTTCTAATGATAGCACCTTCCACAAAGGTTCCTTAGACATTACCTCCTTTTTCCTCAACCAAGGATTCCTCCCATTATGGTTGACAGGGCCCTCAAACGTGTCCATCACCCATACCTCAACTCTCACCACTTTCCCTCCATCCAGAACAGAATAGGGTTCCCCTTGTCCTTGCTTGGAATCCAACTAATCACCAGATTCAAAGCATCATCCTCTGCCATTGTTGCCACCACCAACAGGATCCCCTACTATCCACAGGGACTATTCCCCCCATGACAATCTGGTCCATTCCTCTACTTCCTCACTCCCCATGGCACCTTCCCATGCAATTGCAGAAGGCCTAACATTCACCTCTTCCTTCCACACTGCCCAAAGTCTCCAGACACACCTTCCAGATGAAGCTGTACTTGTACTTCTTTCAATCTATCTATAGTTTTCATTGCTTACTATACAGTCTTGTTTACATTGACGAGACCAAATGCAGACTGGATGACTGCTTTTGCCCGTTTCATAGGAATTACCTCAACCATTAAGTTGCTTGCCATTTCAATAAGCCACTTTGTTTTCATGTCAACATTTCTGCCCTAGGCCTGCTGTCATGTTCCAATGCAAACTTGAGGGACAATACCCCATTTTCTGCTAGGGCTCTATAGCCTCTACGACTCAATATTAAATTCCACAACATCAGAGCCTGACTACATGATGTCAGTTCTCCATTTTTCTTATATTCTCTCCAACCCCTGCTGCTCAGCCTTGTTTTGTTCTGAGGAAGGATCACCGAACCCAGATACTGATCTTTTCCAGGATTTCCGTTCTGGTTTCTGATTTAGCGCATCCACAGTTCATTTGGTTTTCGTTTCGTTTGTGTCTTGTTTACTTTTTTCTAAATTCATTCATTGATGGCATCGCTGGCTAGGCCAGCATTTATTGCCCATCCTAGAGGAAAGTGAAGAGTCAAACACATTGCTCTGGGTTCAGAATCACATCTAGGCCAGACCAGGTGAGGATGGTGGTTTCCCTAAAGGATATTAGTGAGCCACATCAACAATAGATTCATTGTCATCATTAGACTCTTAATTCCAGATTTTTATTAAATTCAAATTCCATCAGCTGCCATGGTGGGATTTGAACCCAGGTTCCTAGAACATTATCTGAGTCTGTGGATTAGCAGTCCAGTGATAATACCACTTGGTCATCACCTCCCCCACTTATATGAGCACTTGAAACACCACAGCATACAAGGATCCAGTCGAGTGCTGGAAAGTGGGACTAGAATAGATGGGTGTTTGATGGCTAGCACAGACATGATAGGTTTAAGGGCCTCTTTCTGTGCTGTAAAAGCTCTATGACTTTACGGTTTCAGTATAGAGGCCTCATTCTCTTCCTTTCATACCTTGATTTACAGCCACTTTACACCTCTTTTTCTCTTTCACCACCATCCACAATCCTTTGCACTGGGCCTCTACACAACTGCTTCCTTCACCCCTCCGAAGCCTGTGACAACATATTTGAAAAAAAATCAAATATTTTCCAACACCTTTAAGTTTTGAAGAAGTTCTGAAGGACTTGAAACATTAACTGTGTCTCCCTCTCCACAGTTGCTGCCAGACCTGCTGAGTTTCTCCAACATTTTCTGTGTAAAGTCCATGGAGGTGGGCTGTGTGTGATGAGGTTATGCATGGTACTATTCAAGGAAATGTGTTGTTAGGTAAACTCGTGTATGGTACACTTCACGGTGGTGTGTTCTGTGTGATGAGGGATGTGTGGTAAGGTTATGTATGGTACTGTTCAAGGAATTGCGTTGTTAGTTAAGGTTGTGTATGGTACAGTTCAAGGAGGTGTGTTCTGTGTGAAGAGGTTTTGTGTGGTGAGGTTGTGTATAGTACTGTTCAAGAAAGTGTGTTGTTAGGCAAGGTTGCGTATGGTACAGTTCAAGGAGGTGTGTCCTGTGTGATGAGGCTGTGTATGGTACAGTTCAAGATAGTGTGTTCTGTGCGGTAAGACTGTCTATTCTACAGCGGGGTCATACCTCGGCTCCGAGTCGGCTGTGTGTTGTTGCAGCCTCTGACCCCTAGGTGTCTCTGGCTGTGTGAGCTCCCTCTCTCCCTTCCCTCTGCAGAGCCGCTGCGATTGTCCGCTCCGGAGTGACTCTCTGCGCCCGCCGCCATATTGCCTTCCTCTTGCTCCGCGGTAAGATGGGGGTGAAGTGCGGCCGTTGCCGCCACTCCTGACTCATCGCCGATCTTCAGCTCCACTCATTCGACTCCTGACAGTCCTTCTCATCCTCGACGTCCGACAGAAAGGAGAGAAGGTGCTGAGCCATGGAGGCCGTCAAAGCCTTTAATAATGAGGTCTGTATGAGCTAAGGCTGTTTGGGAGGAGGGGGTGGGGATGTTTTTCAGCGGCGCAGGCGGTTAGAAGTGGGGCAGCGGGAGATTAACGGGCGCTAGAAGCGGGATCTCGGAGAGGCACCGGCCTCTCGAGCGTCTCATTGCGGTAAAAATAAAATCAAACGGATAACTGGGGAACCGGGGCCTGCTCAGTGCGGTCGGCCTGGCGGGGAGCGGGGATCCTCGGTATCTCAATGTTGGGGTGAAGGGTAGGGAGGGAGGAAGGGAGAAGATTAGAGCCTTTCTTATTCCTCTCACACTCCTCCGTCCCCTCCATTACCCCAATAACGGAATTCGAGGCCTGTTCAACAAATTAACCTCTGCCGGGCCTGGCCTGGCCTGGGGCTTATTGCTGAACACTGGGTCTGCACTCTCCCAGAGTGATCTCTCCTAGAGACGCTGAGGAATGGTGCTTTTTCCACGGGGCCTGCTCTGCGCATTTCTCTTGCGAATGGCCCTAGAGCCCCGCTTTCTAACTTGTCGCCTGTTCGCTCAGGGGAGATGGGGGCTTGCCGGCGGAACTTGTTTCCTGTGTCCCACGGTTAACTCGACATTCATGCTCCAGAGAGCCGTGAGGCCAAGTTCTTTTTGACTTGCCTTCAGAGTGCTCTTTTCGTTTATTTGCCATGTGTTTATTCAGTTTTTTTGAGGAGGTACTTCAAACAAATTAATCCCATTTTTCCGAAGACCGAAATATTAGACTTTCTTCGCCAAATTTGGCTCTTGATGCGTTTCACAAATTGCAAGTAGATAAAGTTAATTACGTTCTCGGATCGGTTAATGTAGAAATTTACTATAAAGCGTAAATCCTGTAGTGATCTGCTGTACATTAATTGCCAAAGGATCAGTAAAATTAAATAAATTAAGGTATTTGTGATAGCGTCTGGAAATATATTTCCAAATTATATTTGGAAATATATGCACTTTCAGTCAGTGCTTAAGCATGGGCACGTATTTTTCAGGAATAGATAACTGTACTGTATTGATATTTCAAAATTTTATAACAGGAAATCTAATCTTATTAAACCTTTTTCCTCCCTAAATCAAGGAAATTGCTTCTTCCTACCCAAGCCATGTCAATTATGATCAACAGGGTTCCTCCACTAAGTCCAACTTGCCCATACAGGCACCTTCATGATCTGGAAGGACACTGAGTTGCTATCTTGCAGGTTGGAAAAGAGAAAAACTAGTGGATTGTGCTACATGAACAGACAACTTTAATAAGCCACTTTGAAGGGAGGAAGTGAATTTTGTGTGGCTGTCTACCTCATGGTAGAGGAATAGGCATGAATGTAGTTAGGCGCAAGTATTTGCTCAAAGTTATTCTGGGCAAGGATGGGAAGTGCATACAGATTTTGCTGATCTCTGCCAAGAGCCAGTGACTTGCAGTTGTCTTTTGGAGGTTGATGAATAGGATTCTGTTTCTTGTACAAATTATTCCATTATTTACCCTCGTTTGTGGTTTCTATCCATAGAAAAGGAGATTTCAGTGAACAGAGTTTGAAAATCTTACTGTTAGTGGCTCTTAAACTGGGATTTGCAAATAATCAGGAAGGAACAAACTGAATTCTTTTGTTCTCGGCAGTATGTAGGAATTTTTTTCAGGATTGCAAATTATCACGTAAGGCTTTCGGCCTAGTGCTTACTGATGTCTTTCCAGAAACTGAAGCTATGGATTTTAGCTGTCATGTATTGATGAGCTGCAAAGACTTTTGAAGGGATACATGAAAGCTTGATAGCATCTTAAATCCATCACTTTCAAACCAGAGTCACTTATTCTGTGTCTTCGGCAAAAATAACCGTGCAAGAAAGGTTGGAACTTTGAGGCCCCAGATATATACGTTAATGTCATGAAATTGTGGATACTTGCCTGTGAGTTTACAACTGCTGACATTAATCAGCAAAACGTTGGGACATTGTATCTGTAGAAGTTAAACTTTTGATGTTGTTCGAGGGGGTAGTATTCATCATGGTATTGAGGATAACGTCTCTAGTCTTGTTTGAAATAATACAGTGGAATCCTTACATCCACTGAGCAGGCTTGTGGGGCTTCAGTTTAATGTTTTATCCAAAAATTGGAATCTCTGACAATGCTGTGCTCCTGCAACTGCTGCATATCCTTGTGTGAGCAACAATAGTACCAACTGATTTATTTTGTGATATTTTCAGGAATTGTAGATTGGGAGTTTCAGTTGTTGATTAATTTTCACACTGGGGCCTTGACGGATGCCAAATTTAACTCAATCAGAGGATTAGCACTGAGGCAGTTTTGCTTTTCCCATCTTTCCTGTATCTTAGGAATTCAGGTTCAGCCTGTGAAATACGCCAGTTGTTCAGATATCCCTCATTCATGATTTAGAAATCTTTGGAGTACCTTGTAGATGTGTTTAAGTCTGCACCTCATGATGTTCTACTTTAGGCACTTGCTGTTTTGCATGTTGTGTTATTGCTGAACCTAATGTCAGGACTGTCAAAATAACTGACACAACAAGTTGACCTATGGAGATTCCCTACAGTGAAAGCAGAAGTTCATAATCTTGAAAGTTGGAGCAACACATGTTGGAAGATTTTGCCCAGAGATCTAAGGATACGGGCTGACACATCCAGAACTCAGTGCCACACATGCTAATTTTGAAGAACAGCAAGCAACTTCTGCTGTTTAATAGGCTATAATGTGTTTCCATTTGTCGAGGCAAAGGGTAGTAATGCATTTGTGTTTAATGGCTAAGTGTTGTTCGAAATGATATTCTAAAACTTCAGCTATTTTCTATCTACTCTGAAAAGGACACCTGTCATTTGCCTAAGAAAGCTAATAACAATTCACTTTAGGCCAAGGTGGCTCTAAAATATAAAATATGTATTTTTAAAAAATGGCACTAGAACCTCTGACAGGTTTGACTATTTAACACCTCAACCAGGCTGATTTGCCATACACCCACGGTACTGCTGATCATTGACTAAGGTCAGATATTTAACTTCTAACACTGCTAAACCTCAGTCTGGGACAGGGATTTCTTCTTCTGCCATCCAAGGAGGCAGTACCTCTGCATGTATAGAGATCCTAAAATCTTTGTTTTGCCAATCTGCCTCAACCTCTTGGTTTAGTTGTGGCATCTGTCCTTTCGAGGACATCAAATAAATAACTGCATCAGACAATCTTAAAATGTTGCATGTATGGATTTCTCAATAGTTTGGTTTGATCTTAAAAATGGTCATGGACTTCTGCTTGTCTCTTAAATAGAAGTCCTCTACAGATGCAGTTGAGCTTTGAGTACTGAGGAAATAACTTGCATATTGGCAAATTTAACCACAAATTTATTGTGTAATATAATCTTACAGCTAGTTTTAGAAATTTATTTTGGGATGCAAATTTTGGAGCAGCATGTCACATCTGTTCCTTTGACATTACAACTAATAGAATCCACAGCCTTCTAATACAGAGGCGAGAGTGTCATCAACTGAGCCAGGCTGACACACATTCTGAAAGGATGATATGAAACTTGAGTTTATTTCTTCAGGAAAGGAAATTATTTGTTACTTAAGTTGGCCTTCTTTTCACTGCTTAATTTTACTTACCGCATTGACTGAAACTGATAAACTAATCCCAAGAGAGTGATTTGTACCACTTTGCAACTTTTGCATTATTTTAAGTTATGCATAAGGAGTTTAAAGTTGACACAGTAACATGTAGAGGAAAATAGAAATATGCATCAGATGGAGACAGAGAAATGGCACTACATATAATGCTTATTTGGAGAGCTGGCACAGATATGACAAGCTGAGCGGCCTCGTGCTGTCACAATTTTGTGATAAACTGTCAGTAGGAATTTCCTATTCTGTTACTTCCAGTTTTAACTTTAACTGAGAATATTGAATCATAGAATGTTACAGCATTATAACAGGTTATTTGGACAATTAGGTAAACTTTTTTTAAGCACACATAAGTTTGGTTCATTATTTGAAAGAATATGTTCATGAACATCTGCAATTGACCTCACTAACTGACATTGCAAATAGAATCTAGTGTTTAAAAAAAAGTCTAAACATACTATATCTTTACACATGGAACATTCACAATAAGGTAGACGAATTAACAGCACAAATAGATGTGAACACTATGATATGATTGTGATAATGGTGACCAAGGCTGGAAACTGAACATCCATGCATAATCAATCTTTGGGAAGGATAGGCAAAAAGAAAAAGAGTTGGGGTAGTGGTGTTGGAGACAGATGAAATCAGTGTAATAGTGAGAAAGGATATTGGATCAGAAAGCCTCTATGTAAATCACAACTAGGGGCAGAAAGCATTAGTGGGAATTTGCTTTCGGCCTCCGAACAATGGCGGTGAGGTAAAGGGATTGCATTAAGCTTTAAGTTAAAGATACATGCAACAAGACTGCTGCACTAATCATGGATGACTTGAATATACATTATTTTGAGAAGATTTGTAGCTTGGGTTGTGGATGAGGTTGTAGACTTGCTCATCAAGCTGGTGTATTTGGTTGCAGATGTTTTGTCACCCCGCTAGGTAACGTCGTCATTGCGCTTCTAGTGAAGCGTTGGTGTTCTGTCCTGCTTGCTATTTGTATGCCTCGGTTTGCTGGGGTGGTCTTGTGGCCATCTCTGGTATGACTCTGATGTACAGTAGGGTGACCAGTGTGTCTGGCTGTGTTGTCTCTTCTTGTGGTCTATTGCGGAGGCCAGACATACTAGTCACTGTACCGTACATCAGAGATGACCACAAGAATACTGAGACCCTAGGTATCAGGGTAGCCCATAAACCAACAACTACCCTGTGACAGCTCCTGATGAACTTAAAGAATCCCATACCCACAACCAATAAAACTAACGTAATATACAAAATACCATGCAATGTCTGTGAAAAACATTACATAGGCCAAACTGGAAGAAAACTGACAATAAGGATACACGAACATCAAGAGACATGACTAATTCTCACTGGTCTTAACACACACGGACAAACAATGGCACGAATTCAACTGGGACAACACGTCCATAATAGTACAAGCCAAACAGACATGCCAGGGAATTCCTGGAGGTCCGGAGCTCCATCAGCAAACGCGTTGAACTGGACCCATTATACAAACCACTGAAAAACAAAACCAGAAGTAATGCCAACCACCCCAGCAAACCGAGTCTTTTCGACTAACAAGTGGGACAGAACACCAACGCTTCACCGGAGGCACGCTGACGATATTCCCTGGCAGGGTTACGAAATGTCTGCAACCAAACACACCAGCTCGGCGAGCAAGTCTACAACCACGTATAGATTGGGCAAACCACATTGGCAATAATACTTTGGATGAATTCCTGGAATTTCTTTTTTTTCAATGTGTGTTGAGCAACCAACCAAGGACCAAACAATACTAGATTTGTTTTTGTGCCATGAGAAGGGGTTAATTAATGTTGTTGCAAGAGATCATTTAGGAAAAATGATCATACAATTTCAGTGATAAGTTTACCATTTTAAGTGAAGTTTCTCAATCTGAAACAAGGGTCCTAACTCTAAATAAAGAAAACTATTGTGAGAGGTTGTAAGCTGCGACAAATTATGGATCATAAAGTCCCTATGTTGCATAAGAAGGCCATTTGGCCCATCAAGTCTGCACTGACCTTCTGAATAGCATCCTACCCAGACCCAGCATCCCCACCCTATCTCACCTATGGCTAATCTACCTAACATGCACATCCCTGGACACTACGGGATAATTAGGCATGGCCAGTCTACATAACCTGCATATCTTTGAACCGTGGGAGGAAACCGGAACACCTGGGTAAAAACCACGCTGACACGGGGAGAGTCCACACAGACAGTCACCCAAAGCTGTGAAGCAGCAATGCTAAATACTGAGCCACTGGTTTGATAGTGGCTAATATTTAAGGAACAAATAATTGATTGGGACAGTTACGCAAAATAACACGACACAAAAAGTGGCCCAAATGTGGCTAACAAAGGAACTTAAGGAATTGTTGGATCAAAGGGGTCATATAAAGTTGCTAGACAAAGTAGCAAGCCTGTAGATTGGGAGCAGTTTAAATTCAGCAAAGGTGGCTAAGAGTATGAGAGTAAATTTACAAGGAATATAAAAGCAGATTATAAGAACTATTTGTATGTTGAGAAAAAGATGAGTCAAGACAAGTGTCAACTCTTCACAATGTGAAAAGGGAGAATTAATAACGGAGAGCGAGGAAATGGCACAGCATTTCAATAACAACTTTAGCTCTGTCTATACAAGAGAATACAAAAGTGGCATCTGAGAAATACAAGGCAGGCAAGGTCCATTGGGAAGGAGTAATAAAAGGAAATTGTTTCTTTTAAAATAAGTGACGGAAAAGTTAAAGGGAAAATTTATGAACTTGAATCCAGATAAGTTTGAGGAGATGTATGATGAAGGGTAGGACCCTTCAAAGCACTGAGGATCAGAGAGACCTCTGTCTACATGTCCACTGGTTCCTTGAAGTAGCGAGGCAGGTAGATCAATAGGTTAAGAAGGCATATGCCTGTTTATTAGCAAGGGCATAGAGTTTACGAGCAGGGGTGTTGTGCTGAAACTGTATAAAATGTTGGTTATGCCTCTATTATTGTATGTTGTGTAGTTCTGGAATCCATGCTACAGGGTTGAAATGATTGCACTGGCAAGGATTCAGAGACGATTTTCCAGGATATTGCCTAGACTGGCAAGCTTCGGTTATGAACAAAGATTGGACAGGCTGGAGTTCCATTCCTTGGAGCAGAGGAGACTGAGGGGGGACATGATTGCGATATATAAGTTATGGGGACTGGTAGGCAGGAAGACACTTCTCCCCTTTAGTGGAGGGATCAATGACCAGGTGTAGATTTAAGTTAAGAGACAGGAGATTTAGAGCGATTGTGAGGAAAAATGTTTTTTGCCCAGAGGGTGGTGGGAATCAAGTTCACTGAAAAAGTGAGAACTCGGGACTAGAGGGGTCACTAGATTGAAATGTTTGTTCTGCTTTCTCTCCACACGTGCCACCAGACCTGCTGAGTTTCTCGAGCACTTTCTGTTTTTGTTCTGGATTTCCAACATCTGCAGTTCTTTGTATTATAAATTTAGATAGAGTTGTGAATGTTGAGGAGTAGAGAGACTTCAAGGCGATTTTGACAAGTTGAGTGAGTAGTCAAACACAGCATTTCGTGGATAAATGTGAAATTATGCACGTCGGTAGGAAAAACAGAAAGACGGTGCATTGTTTAAATGGTGATTGATTGGAAAATGTTGATGTATGAGAGGATTTGGGTGTTTTTATATACCAGTCATTGAGAGCAACCATGCAAGTGCAGCACGTGGTTAGGAAGGTAATGGTATATTGGCCTTTATCATGTAACAGTACTGTGCCTTTAAGAGAGGTTTGTTCTGTGCTGTTTCTATTGCAGAGGCTTCAGAAGCAGTGCATAAATAGCTTTGACTTCCCTGAGCGTGTTTTTTTAAAATTAGACAAAAGAGGATGGAGTCAGGCTCACATAGACCCAGGGTTTTAGTTGTGCCTTCACTTTGGGTTTGGAGTTGGCTGTTGAAACTGATAGATATAGCTCTCTTCTGTCTGCTGCAGGAAAATGCTTGGGTTCTCTGTCCGCCACTGAAATCTTCCTTTTGGTGTTCTTTTCTTCTGGACTGGAAAGGAGATAGCGTGTGAGGAAAATCTGTTTTGGTGAATTTGCTTTGCCAACAGTATGTTTATGGGATGCTGCTATATTAAATTAATTGATGATTAATAGTTAAATAATATTTTTATTAAGTATTTCAATATGTTAAAGTAATGCCAATTTTTGTTTGTATTTTTAACTGTGTTGTAAGACTAAAGTGTGTTTTCCTTAAAGCCTATTACTTGACCAGTTTAATCACATATGGAACACAGTGCCTTACTCTTGCCTTTAATTAAAATAAAAAGTTTGGGTCTAGGCTATCTTCTTGAAATATTATGAGGGGTTTGCTCTGGTGTGTAACAACTACAAGAGGCTTTGTGTGTAGGAGCAAACGTGTCTTTCTGCAATTTTACAAGGGCCTTGAGACCACACCTGGTATATTGTGTGCCGTTTCCTTGCCTTAGAAAGCATATACTTGTCATTAGAGAGAGTGCAGCGAAAGTTCACTAGACTGATTCCTGCAATGGTATTGGCAGGTTTGTTATATGAAGAGAGATTGGTTAAACTGGGGCTGTATTCGTTGGAGTTTAGAAGAATGAGAGAGGATCTCATTAAGACTATAACATTGTGGTATGATTGAACAGACTGGATGCAGGGGTGATGTTTCCCTTGCATTTGGAGGGCACAGCAGATGAAGGAGGAATCCAGAGTAAGGGGTAAAAATCTCAGATATGGGTTAAGGCATTTTTGGACCATCATGAGAAATTTCGTCACTCAGGCTGGTCAACCTGTAGAACTCTTTATCACAAAAGATTGTGGAGGCCATGTCACTGAATAGTCACTGAAAGAAAGAAATTGATTTCTAGAGACTAAAGGCAACAAGGGGTATGGGGAGAGAACAAGAGCATGGTCTATAGGAAGAAGAGTAGGTGATTCAGCCCCTGAAGCTTTCCAAACACTTACCACCCTTTGTGAGTAGGAGTGCTTCCTAACATCTTCTGAACAGTCGGGCCCAAATTCACAGACTATATCCACAGTTCTACAATTTCCAAACAGTGAAATTGGTTTCTCTAACATGTTTTTTCCCATTAATATCATGAAGACTTCAATCAGATCACCCCTTAAACTTTCTAAATTCTAGAGAAAACCTGCCTTATTTGTATAATCTGTCTTCACAACATAACCCTTGAAGTCCAGGTATCATTCTTGTAAGCCTGCACTGTACTCCCTCCAAGGCCATAAGTCCTTCCAAAGGTGTAGTGCCAGATCAGCTCACAGTACTCCAAATGAAGTTTAATGGGCATTTTGTATAATTGCAGCATAATGTTTGGAGAGCTGTACTGCAGTCCGTTTGATGTAACGGCCGAATTCCATTAGCTTTCTTGATTATTTTCTGCACCTGTTTGTGACATTTTAAAGATCTGTGTACCTGAATCCCCACGTCTCTTTGGACATCCACAATATTGAACTTCATACCATCTAGAAATTGCCCTAATCTATCCTTTTTGGTCCAAAGTAATGTTGAGATAGAGGACCAGGGATGATCATGTTGAATGATGAAGTGGGCTCGATGGACCAAATGGCCTACGTTTATTTCTTCAATGCAAATGAGCTGACAGCATGGGTGTACATTCGGAAGTATTACATCCTGGCTACTACTGGAATGTGGTTGAAGAACTGGGATGGCAGTTAAACATTCTCAATTACAGGGCTTTCTGGCGGGCTGAGGAGGGGGATAAAAAGGAGAGAAAGTCACAATTGGTTAATGAAACAATCACCTGTGAGGAGGGGTGATATGCTTGAAAGAGCATCAAATTAGGATATATAGGTTGAATAGAAATTGGGCGATAACACGTTTAGCGTGCACTACAATTGTAAGGGGGAGATGATAGGACAAACTGGGCAAATTGCTGAGAAGTACAGAAACAAAAAGGCTGTAGTAGTTCAGGATTTCAAATACCTCTTTAGGGGAATAAATTCAGCGCAAAGGGTATAGAGGGCAGAGATTTTTAAAATACATGCAGAGTGATGTATGGCGAAAAAGAGGGCATAAGTTTGGTGTTAAAGCCTACTTAAATAAAAATGTCGGTTGAAAATTAGAAAGGAACTAAGGAAAACAAAATGAGGGCATGGAAAATTAATGGGAGGTGAACTGTGTTCTAAATGAATATTTTGCTCTTGTTTTGAGAATGGCATGTAGCAGATATTGTAGTTGAGAGTGAAATATTATGTGATAAGCATAGTGATAGGAAATATTAAGGTGTTTAGTTGCTGTAAGTGAATAAATTGTCAGATTCAGAAGTGATATATTCCACCTGGTAAGGAAAGAAATAACAGAAGTTGTCTATTTTTCAGTCCTCTTTGTTGACAGGTGTGGTACTGAAAATCTGCTAATTTTTGTATCATTGTTTAAAAAGAGATAGAAAGGATAACTTGAGTAATTACATGCCATTCAGCCCAACCTTGGGCAACTTACAGGAAAATATTTTGAGATGCAATTTAGTCAGATTAATTAGGGATTTGTAGAATTACTGTTGATTAACTTGATTGAATTTTTTGCACGTAACAAGAAGGTTTGACAAAGGTAACATTTTGAAATAGTCTATGTGGATTATATCGAAACTATTGACAAGATCCCAAACGGAACAGAAAATAAGTTAATGTGACATATACTAATGAATTAGATTTAACTGCATGGGGGCATGACTAAGAAGTGTTCACGTGATACTAAAATTCGGTTTGTGGTTGATAGTGACGAAGAATATGGTAGATCACAGAATGAGCTTTGAGGGTGGAATACTTTTGGTGGTGGTTGTCGTCTTCTAATTTAAAAATGTGTAGGCACTGAGAGAATGAGTGACTGACAGAAGAACAAGGAGCACCAAGCAAGCAAGGCATGGGTCCCATGTTCATATCTTACTCTTCAACCAGTATACAATACTGCTGAGGGAGATAGTTCCTTTGGGGAGTGCAGACAGAATCAAATCCATGGCATTGTGGATGGCATGCTATATAGGTTGGGGAGGAAGAAGTTTGCAAACAATTGCTAAAACACACTTTGTGGTTGACAATGAAACAGACTGCAGAACGATATCAATGATAGCAGGACAGATAGAAAGGTGACTGAGAAGGTACATCAAATACTTCCCTTCATTGACTGAGACCTCAAATTTAAGAGCAGTGAGGTGATAACACGAACTAGGTAGAGCATCAGTTGGACAGCGAAGGTATTGGTTACTTTGTTGCAAGAAAAATGAAGTTGTACTAAAGAGGTTAGAGAGCAGAGTTACAATGGTGTTGTCAGGAATGAAGAATTTTAGCTGTGAAAGATTGAATAGTCTGGAGTTATTTTCATTGAAACAGGAGGCTGATGGGTGATTTAGTTGCAATTTTTAGAACTAAAAATGTGAGAAAAAAAGCAGTAGACCAGTGGCGTTCAAAGCCTGTTCTACCATTCAGTATGACCTTGTGACTGATCTTTTGTCGCAACTCCACTTTCTTGTCTGCTTCCCTGAGAATCAAATAATTCAACAGTGGAGCCACACCACTGAGATAAACAACTCTAAAGATTTAACCATCTTAAGTAAAGAAAATCAGTCCTATATAATCATCCACTTATCCTGAGGTTCTGCCCCTGTGCTGTAGGTTTCTCAGCCAGGGCAAATCATCCCTGTGTCTACCAATCCAAAGCATTCAGAAGCCAGGATGTTTTAATTAGATCACCTCTTTTCTCCAAAGAGTACAAACGACATTTGTTCAACCTTTCATCATGGGATAACCCTTCCTTCCCTGAAACCAAGCTGGTGAACTTTTACCTACCACCTCCAAGGCAAATATTAAATCCACATAAAGCACTCCGTGTGGTCCCGTCGAAGGCCCTTGCAATTGTAGTAAGAGTTGTTCATTCTTTTATTCCAGTCCTCTTGCAGTAAGGGTTGCTGTGATATTTCCCCTCCCAATTGATTGATATGCCTGCATGTTAATTTTCTGTTCCTTGTAAAGATGTGCCCAAGGCTCCCTGAATTGCAACATGTAGAAGCTTTATGCATTTCAAATTCGGATTTGAGTTTACTTCACATTTCTCCATCTGTCATCTTGTTGCCTCTTGAATTGACCTTTTTTGACCTCTTTTCAACCTGACAACTTATCTCACTAGTTAGCTTTACATCACCAACAAATTTGGATGCATTATTCTTGGTCTGTTCATCAAAGTTATTAGTATGCATTATTTTGTAAGTCATTGTAGTCTTAGCAATGATTCTTGCAGTGCTCACAAGTTAGTCTGCCAACTTGAAAATATCTTGTTTATCTCTATCGTTTTTCCTGCCTGTTGAACGATCCTCCATCAAAGCTGAAGTATTATCCTCAACTCCTTGAATCCTCATCTTGCATATTAACCTTTAGCATAGTACTTTATCGAATTATTTTGGCAAATGTAGGGCATGCATTGGTTTCCCTTAGAAATCTCCAATAAACTTGCCAACCACAATTTCCCTTTAATAAAAGCATGTCTGATCATACTACAATTTCCAAGCTGTCTTTGTAAGATTCAATCAATTAGAGCATTTTTCCGATAACTGATAACTTTTTTTTATAGAAGCCCTACAGTGTGGAAACAGGCCCTTCGGCCCAACAAGTCTACACCGACCCTCAGAGCATCCCACCCAGATCCATCCCCCTATAAACCAACCTAATCTACACAGCCCTGAACATGATGGGCAATTTAGCATGGCCAATCCACCTAACCTGCACATCTTTGGACTGTGGGAGGAAACGGGAGCAAACCCATGCAGTCACCTGAGGCTGGAATCGAACCCAGGTCCCTGGACTGTGAGGCAGCAGTGCTAATCACTGTGCCACCATCCTGCCCAATGTGACCTATAGTTCCCTATCTGCCTATTCTGTGAATAGTGGAATTAGATTTCTTAAGTTTCAATCACATGGGAACACCCTATCTTTTAAGGAATTTTGGATAGTATTAATCTGTATCCACAAGCTTTGGAGGGCTTGTGTGGTTCAGTGGTAGTGTCCCTACCAAGTATTCAAGCCCCATCAGCTTGAGGTGTGTAATAACATCTCTGAATAGTTGGTTAGAAAGTATTTATCTACTATCTGTGTAACTGTCTCTTTTAGTACCCTAGAATGTAGGCGGTCAAACTGTGAAAGCCAACAAATTGTCATTGTCTTAGTTTCTCCTGATACTTTTTCTGTGCTGATTTTGTTTTCTTTAAGTTCCTCATTCATTTAATACCTTTGATATACTTTCTTGGTATATAATTTGTGTCTTCCATCATGAAGACTGGCATGCATACTTGTTCAGCCTCCGTGTCATTGCTTCATTCCCATGGTAATCTGTCCAGGTCAAAGGGAATGACGTTTCCTCCGGTTAATATACTTGGTTATATACTTATTGCAAGCTTACTATGTTTTCCCTTTTTTGTGGACTTTTTGTTATCCTTTCCGGGTTTCTAAATCTTTCCAATCCTTGGGCTTGCTGTTATACTTGACAAGCTTCTCTTTCTCTCATTAAATCCACTCTTGTTTTCCTCCTCCCTTTCTCTTTCTAATCTTGGTTTAGCTTCCATTTATCTTGTTCTTGATTCGTTCTCAACCCTTAAATATTATTGTTTACAGAGCTGCATTGGTCCTGTTGTTCAGTAAGATCATATGTTTTGTTGCCAGTTCACATTCTCAAGTTACAGGGCAGATTTTTTAGCTGAAAGAAAATGTCTTAAATACCATACATTACGAGATACCCAATTTCAGCAAAATTTGACCAATGCAATTTTTCTTTTTGTATTCCATCTGTCGTCTTATATGATTTTGAAATAAGATATACTGATGTGCAAAAATTCATTTTAGCTCAGTTTTCCACCAGACGTACTTTCTTTTAAAATGAACAGATTCATCAAAAACAACTGATCAATTCTATAGCCAAGTTATATTGAGTCTCGGCTTTCAGTCTGGGCTTGTTTTATTTGTTTAATTTAAAATCTGCAATATTGAATTTTGAATATTCTGGTCCATGTACTTATGCTGAGCCTGCCAGTGTATATTCAACAAAAGTGCTTTGCCATTGTGTGATAGAATGTATCACTTAAAACTAAGTTAATTTGAAGCTGCATTATTTCTGCAACTAAATATAAACTAGACAGTACAACATTTGTGAATGGGATGTATATATTTTATAACTCTTCTCATTCTTGAAGAATGTTTCATTTTTCTGTCATTGTTATGCATTCCATTTCTTCCTGCAGTCAGGGTCACCTTGTATTGTACCTTTGTCTACAGTGTGGATGTTTGGTAACTTAATTAGTTAAGGAAGTCATCACTGTCTTGACTTTGTGCGGCATCCGCATGTGCAGATTTTAATCTGGATTACCGAGTAGTGACAATATTCAAGAATTCTGATGATTTGCCCAGCCCATAACAGTGGTATTGAAATTGCAGCACCTACCTCTTCTGAGGCCAGCTACTTAACACTAATGAGAATTAAATGCCTTTTTCTGTTTTATGCAATGTTAAATAAGTATTTCAAATTTATTTACAAAGCAGTACTTAGAATGTACAGATCATTTGGCCCAACTGATAAGTGTAGGTATTTATGCTCCACATGAGCCTCCTTCATCCTCCTTTTCCAACTTTATTAGCAGGATCTTCTGTTCCTTTTTTTACTTTGTCTCATTTGTTTATCTAACTTCCCTTTAAATGTATTTATGATATCTGCTTAAACTATTGGTGGTCGTAACTTACATATTCCAAGAACTGTCTGGAAAATAACTTATCCTGAATTCCATATTGCATTTTTTCCTGACATTTATGAACCCCTTGCTTTGGTTTCCCACATAACCTTCTGTTATGCCTACTTTATCAAATCCCTTTGTAATGTTTAACACCTCAGTCCTCAAACCTTTTTACCCTTTTTTATGTTCTGGGCTGTCTGAATTAGTTGTCATGTGTGTCTTCTCACTGTAGAGTTAACCTTAGTTCTGACATGATGTTTTTGCACCCTCTGCAGAGCCCCCATATCCTGTCTATAATTTTGAGAACTAAATTGCACACTGCTCCAATGGTGCTGTAACCAATGTTCTCTACAGATTTGACACAGTGTCTCAGATTTTCGATTTTTATAATTTGAGGAATGCTGTATTTTTCATGGCCTTAATGTAGTTTTAGATCTTCTTATTGGATCTTTATTCTGTTCTCCCTCCAACCTTTTGATCTTTGTTAGGAAAATGCGATCTCTTTATTGGTCCAATAAAATTGCTACACCTCTCGCTATTTTGTCACAACTTTGCCACGTATTAATCATATTTCCATATGATGGCGTACCTTGTTTCTGATTTTAACCACCCTCCGACTGAAGAAATTCCACTTCATCTCAGTTCTAAAAGGTTGTCCCTTCATTCTGAGACTCTGCCCTCGGTTCCTAATCTTTCCTACTAGTAGAAATGTATTGCCCACTTGCACTATATCCAGGTCTGTCAGTATTTTATGTTTCAATCAGATCACTCCTCATCCATACAGTCATACAGCACAGAAACAGACCCTTCAGTCCAACTCATTTGCGCCGACCAGACATCCCAATCTGACTTTGTCCCCTTTGCCAGTATTTGGCCCATATCCACCCAGATGGCTTTTAAATGTTGTGATTGTACTAGCCTCCACCACTTCCTCTGGCAGCTTGTTCCACACACGCACCATCCTCTGCATGAAAAGGTTGCCCGTCAAGTCCCTTTTAAATCTTACCCCTCTTACCTTAAATCTGTGCCCTCAAGACTACCCTACCCTAGGAAAAGGACCTTGGCTATTCACCCTGTCCATGTCACTTATGATTTTAAAAACCTCTGTAAGGTCACCACTCAGTCTGTAAAGCTCCAAGGAAAGAAATGCCCCAGCATAGTCAGCTTCTTCCTATAGCTCAAACCCTCTAATCCCAGCAACATCCTTGTAAATGTTGTCTGCGCCTTCTCAAGCTTAACCACAAATCTCCTGTAGAAGAGCAACCAGATTGTCTGCTGTATTCTAAAAGTGGCCTTACCAGTGGCCTGTACAACTGCACATGACATCCCAACTCCTATAATCAGTGTTCTGACCAATGAAGTCAAGGGTGCCAACCTTATTTACCACCCTTGTCTACCTGCGACTCCACTTTCAATACACCTGTGGGTCTCCAGACCCGATACGTCAGCTTTCCTGCTCCTCTGATGCTACCAGGCCTGCTGTGTCCATCCGCCTCCACGCCTTGTTATCTCAGACTCCAGAATTGGCATTTCCTACTACCCCTAAGTCTCTGTTTAGCAACACTCCCCAGGGCCCTGTCATTATATAAATCCTGTTCTGGTTTGCCTTACTAAAATACAACACTTCACGTGTATCTAAATTAAATTCCGTTTGCCACTCTTCGGCCCATTTGCCCCACTGATCAAGGCCCTGTTGTAATCTAAGATAATTTTCACTGTCCATTACTCCACTAATTTTGGTATCATCTGCCATCTTATTAACCATACCTCCTACATTTGCTTCCAAATCACTTGTATAAATGACGAATGGCACTGAATCCAGCACTGATCCTTGGGGCACACACTGGTCACAGGCTTCCAGTCCAAGAAACAACCCTCCACCACCACCCTCTGTCTCCTACCTTCAAGCCAACTTTGTATCCATTTGGCTAACTCCCCTGGGTCCCATCTGATGTAACCTTACTAATCGGTCTACCATGCAGAACCTTGTGGAACAGTCTGCTGAAGTCCATGTAGACAAATGTCTACTGCTCTGCCTTCATCAAGTTTCTTGGTAATCTTTTTAAAAAAAAAACTCAAATCAAGTTAGTAAGACATAATTTCCCATGCACAAAGCCATGCTTACTTTCTGTAATCAGATTCCGAGCCCTCAAACACTCCTCACATGACGAGCTCTTCATCCCCGGAATTATTCTTGTAAACTTCCTCTGGACCCCTCACAAGGCCAACGTGCCCTTCGTTATATACAGGGCCCAAAACTGTTTACAATATTCCAAATACAGTCTGACCAGCGCCTTTTGCAGCCTTAGCAGTGCATCTCTGCTCTTGTAAAATAGCTCTCTTGAAATGAATGCTAAAGCTGCATTTGCCTTCCTGATTGCCAGCTGAACCTACATGTTAAGCTTGAGAGAGTCTTGAATAAGGATTCCCAAGTCCCTTTGTGCTTCACATTTCTGAAGTCCTGCCCCGATTCTTCCTCCTCTTCCTATCGAAGTGCATAACCTCACACTTTCCCACATTGTGTTCTGTCAGCCACTTCTTTGTCCACTCTCGTAGCCTGTTGAAGTCTTTCTGGAGCCTCCTGGCTTCCTCAGCACTACCTGTACTTCCACATATCTTTGTATCATCTGTAAACTTCGCAACAATGCCCTCTTTCTTTGTCCGGATCATTAATGTATAACGTGAATAGTTGTGGTCCCAACACTGACCTGTATGGAACGTCACTTGTCACCGGCCGCCATCCTGAAAAATAACACTTTATCCCTTTTCTCTGCCTTCTGCCAGTCAGCTAATGCTCTATCCATGCCTGTACCTTGCTTCTAACAGCTAACTCCTAACAAGTTGTTAGGACAGTTTATTTAGCAGTCTCCTGTGTGGCAACTTGTTAAAGGCCTTCTCAAAATCCAAATAGATCACATCCACTGACTTTCCTTTGTCTAACTTGCTCATTACCTCTTCAAAGGATTGTAACAGATTTGTCAGGCATGACTTCCCCTTGATGGAGCTGAGATGACTCAGCCCTCTTTTACTGTGCATTACCAAACACTCCACAATCTCAGGCTTAATAATGGATTCTACAATCTTAGTAACGGTGGAGGGCAGGCGAAGTGGACTATAATTTCCTGTCTTCTGCCTTTCTTCTTTAATAGGGGAGTTTCATTAGCCATTTTACAGTTTTCTTTTACTCTTTCTGATTCCAGTGATTCCTGAAAGCTCACCACCAAAGCTTCCATAATCTTTTTCGGAACAGTGGGATGTAGTCTATCCGTTCCAGGTAATTTATCCACCTTCAGACCTTTTAGCTTCCCTGGCACCTTCTCCTTAGTGATGGCCACTACACTTACCTCTGCCCCTTGACTGTCTTGAAGTTCTGGTGTCCTGCTGGTGTCTTCCATTGTGAAAACTGATACAAAGTATTTGCTGAGTTTTTCTACTGCAAAATGCATTTGCTTGTTTTGCATTTGAAGACTGGAGGATGTTTAACAATCAAAAGAAATAGAGGACAAATAACATGTATGAAAAATTATGTACAGATTCTCTTCTACTTGCCCAGATTTCTGATGTTTATTTTTCCTTCTTTATCTTCGCCATGGTGAAACTTAACGTCGTTGAGGCGAGAACTCATGTTGGAGTTAGATTTGAGGAAGGGTCACTGGACCCGAAACATTAACTCTGTTTTTTCCTTCACAGATGCTGCCAGACCTGCTGATCTTTTCCAGCAACTTTGTTTTGCTTTACAGCATCCACAGTTCTTTCGGTATTTATTGGAGTTAGGTTTATTGTTTGTTTATTTTGCTCCAGTGGTCAAGAAACTATTCTTCAAATAGAAGCGATGCAGGGAATGCTGAAGCAGGAGTATTCTCATTAAGCCCCATAAATGCATGTTGAGCAAGCAGGTGATCAAAGAAAGGGTTTTGCATCCCTTTGCTTGTGAGTTTTGAAACTTATTCACATATTCCTTAGCCAGCTGTTTTAGATGTCTGCCATCCGTTCCATGTCTGACCGACGTGTGACTCCACGTCCAAAGCCACACAAATGGTTCTTAACTGTTTCTGATCTGGCCTGGAGGTCACTCAGTTGTATTGAACTTTATGACGAAAGAGTTAAACTGTATGGGCCACCCGGTATTAATCTAGGCATTGGAAATTACATTGTCAAAAACAGTGCTGCCCAACCTTAGAGAATCCTAATCATCAATATCAAAGAGCTCGGACCAAAATTGGGACAGCGAACAAGTAGTAAGTAGCAAGTAACGTTTGCACCATGCAATTGCTAGGCAACGACCATTTCCAACAAGAGTGTATTTGACCATCGTCCACTTATGTTAAATATCATTACCATTGCTGAAAGCATCAATACCAATATCCTGGTGGTTACCATTGACCAGAAACTGAACTGGATCAGCCATATAAATACTGTGGCAACAAGCGTAAGTCAAAGGCTAGGAATTGTGTTGTAAGTGGCATGCCGTCTGAATTTCCAGTGCTTTTGCATTATCTACAAGGCACGTAGAATCCCTACAGTGTGGAAACAGGCCCTTCGGCCCAACAAGTTCACACCGACCCTCAGAGCATTCCACCCAGACCCATCTCCCTATAACCCACCTAATCTACACATCCCTGATCACTATGGGCCATTTAGCATGGCCAGTCCACCTAAACTGCACATCTTTGGACTGTGGGAGGAAACCGGAGCACCCGGACGAAACCCACGCAGACACTGGGAGAATGTGCAGACTCCACACAGACAGTCGCCGGAGGGTGGAGTTGAACCAGTGTCCCTGGCACTGTGAGGCAGCAGTGCTAACCGCTGAGTCACCGTGCTGCCCCAAAGTTAGAACTTTGGGGTGGCACTTTAGCACAAGTTAGAAGGACCAGTCAACATGTTAATCCTTTACATCCCATACAATTACATCTTCTAACTTGTGCCTTGTAGATGATGGACAAGCACTGACGATCCTTGTGGTAAGCTACTTAGCACGGAATTCCTAACCTCTGACCTACTCTCTACTTGTTTGGCTGAGTGCAACTACAAAAATACTCAAGCTTGACACCATTCAGGACAAAAGCAGCCTGTGTGATTGGCACCCCATCTACCACCTTGAACATTCCTTCACTGCCAACAGTCTGTAGTGACCGTGTTCACCATTTACAAGATGAACTGACATAATTCAACAAGCATCCTTTTATAGCACCCTCAAAATCTGTGACCTCTTCAACCTAGAAGAACATGGGAAAATCACCACCTATAAGTTCCCTTCCAAATCTCTCAGCATCCTGACTTGTTACAATATTGCTGTTCCGTCACTGTCATTGAGTCAAACACCTTTCATAATAGCAACCCTAACAGCTGCAGCAGTTCAAGAACAGAGTCCTCCCCACCATTTTCTCCAGAGCAATGGGGAAATGGGGAATAAATGCCATCCATGAAGCTGTAAGATCTGAATGAGTGATGCCAGTATCCCATAAACAAATTTTTGAAAATCCAATAATGCTGCAGAGTGAATTGGTGTTGGAATTTTGGGGTTGTATACTTTATGGTGCAGAGCAGAATAGTTATCTCTCTTAATTTACAATATTCCGAGTAAACAACAAGTTGCTAAACTATATGCTTCGAAGTTTCAAGTAGGATTCATGAAATCATTGATGTGTAATTTCAAACTAATTGGAATTGATTTTTATTTTACTTTATTTGAAAGTGTTCAGTCAGTAAGTGAGATAAGATAGTTTTTATTAAGTTGAAATGCAAGTACTCCAGTTAAAAGACAAAATTATGATTGTTTTAAAGTTTTATGAAATAGTAACCCATGATGGCCATTGAATGGTTACCTGTAAATTGCATAGTAGTTGTGAATTTTTTAAAACTGCAATGTCTTATTTAATTTGTATTCTCCAAATGTAATCACCAGCTTGTTTTGCCCACATAAACGTACTTCATGAGTTACTCATCAAATGGTAGGTAACTATTTGTGTCAACAAAATAGCGATGTAGACATTTAAGGCATTGAGCGATTTAAGTAAAAAAGAGATTATTTAAAGTTTCCAGCAGGTCTGCTTCATTATTACATAGTATTTCAATATATTTATTGCGCAGGAATAAAGTGTTTAGTTCTGTAGGTCCACATGGGTGTTCACATGTCATAGGATTCTCCCTAACATCATTAATATACCTTTCTGTTCTTTCCTCCCACGTGCACTTATCTAGCTTATCTTCGAACACATCTTAAAGTTATTATTTCAGCTACTGCTTGTGGTAGTGAGTTCATTGGCCTAGATCTGAAAGCCCTGCTCTGATCTCTGACACACCCCATTTTCGTTGTGTGGACATGCACGTGTTCACAAAGGACAGCAGAATATTTGAACACTGTGTTGAATTTACACAGATTCCATTTTCACTGGAGTAAGGTCTGCTTCTTGCAGTGAATGACTTATTCACATCAGCGCATAAAACACAGGAGAGTGAAAGGTTGGACGAAGTCTGTGGAACTCTGGAGTTATTTAAAACTCCTGCAGGTCATGCCTGGGCATTGAAAAAAAAACCTTTAAACTTTGGTTGTTTGTTGACATAAGCCTGAGTGCTGTTATTTGTTTATTTATTACTGCTTGACTGCTTCCACAGTCTTACCGTTATCATAGGTGAGTGATTGTAACTTCACAGATCACTGACATCTCCAAGACCTTAAGGGATTAGCTACTTTTAATACAAAATTATGAATGCAAATGTTTGTTTTCTAAGGGATTAGATGAATGGGTTTTTATCAGTTAGTGTTTTTGTTGATGTATTGAAATGTAATAGATTGTAATTAGAACGCTAAATGAAATAAAATCATAATTTCTTGTTTTGCCCATTGTGGATACTGGGTGATTTGGTATGAAGGGTATAAGAGCAAAGAGTGGTGTGTTGGCCATGTGTCATATGTTGACGTGAGTTGGAACAGTTAATATAGGGGCTTTAAAGGGCCATAGTGGTGGGTAGATGGGAAGAGGTTGGCATGGAAGACATGAAGCACCATGGGGGGGTCATGGGAAGTAGACGAACATGCTTTAACACAAAGGCAGCTCATTTTACCTACCTGCCATGGCACTCAGCTACTGTGGTTGTCTCTGAACTGTTTCTGGGTGAACTCCAGCTTGCACCTGCCCCATTGGAATGAAAATCTGGCTGCATGGAGATATTTAATGTGTTAGAGTTTGGTAAGTTGAAAAATTTCCCAATTCTGTGCACCCATCTTGGGGGAAAGAAATCGGAGTCTTAGGGCAGTAAATTTCTGCTGTAGCCATGTTCGTCCATCAGAGCTGCTTTTCTAAATGTATCAGAGATCAAAGGTACTGCAGATGCTGGAGAATCCGAGAT
>JAHRHZ010000018.1:55718461-55803643 GCA_024137785.1 Ginglymostoma cirratum
CATCCAGCCCCTTTTATAAATATTGTACTTTGCTCTGATTGAGGGAAGTGAAGTTGATTGGTGAATGAAGCCAGTCATAATGGTGCGTATTTGTTTAAACAGTAGTTAAAATGTCAGAGAAAATAAATTAAGCATTTTAATAATGTGAATTGGAGGGTGAAATATAGCTGCTTTCAATGACTCTTGAGCGTTGCAGCTTTTCTCTTCATTTTGGCTAGCGAGCATGGCGCATTCAGTGACTAAAGTTTGTAAAAGGGAATTTATCTTAACCGATTCACTCATTCGATTGTTCAGTGAGGGTCCAATTGGAAATAAGATTTAAATAAGTATAGCAACAATTCGCATAACATATTGATGAACTTAAGCCATATCTTTTCAGTGTTTCTGGAAAGAGACATTTCTTTGAAGCTTTTTTGTTGTCTTGCACTCTTTGGGACATTTCACAAAAATATCAATTCATGGGGAAAACAGACATTTATATTGCATGAGAGTTTGTTGCTGAATGTTTGGCAAGTGCACTCTATGCCCAATTACATGGTGTTGCTATGGGATCCCCACCAGACTCAGCTTTCACAAATATCTTTATTGGGATCCATGAGAAGCATATCTTTGGAATGACACCTAGCTTCCTACTCTTTGCATATTTTCAATATGCAGATGATAAATTTTCTATATTTAACTGCATGTAAGAATTTCATGCATTATTTGACTCCATTTACACTTAAAATCACATTTGAAATAAAACAATTGAATGAGCCCCTTGGTGTCCTAGTTGAGAAATTGACCAAGGGTTCTCCAGTACTATCTACCATAAGTCTGCCTTCACTGGTCATAATACTTATTTGGATTTCTGCAATTCCGTGAGTCATAAGATTGGCTTTACCTGCAAGCTTGTAGACAGGGCCGAAACCATTTGTTTACCATGTAAATCTGATGCTGAAATAGGATGCATCAAAGTCATCCTATGGGATAGTGACTATCATGGTCAAATAACCTCTCTCTGCATAATGCATAAACTCATGTTAGGGCCTAAGACAGCTAGTCTTGGTCCTGAAATGCCCAGTCTGTTTCAGGTAAGGTATCTCAAAAGTTTGAGCAATAATTGAAGCTACCTTTTTCCCAGTGCTGCAGTGCAGTCATGACATGAGTGGCCTTTGCCACTAACAGGATGGTGCTCCAAAAAGGTATTCTGCCGATGACATGAATGAGAAATGGGATGAATGAATTCCATCGGTGGTGTAATGCCAAATATGTAGTCTCTACATGACAAAGGTTGGCAAATTGTATTAATCAGTAGGTCCTTTTGGGTCTTAGCAACAAGCAAGGTTTTGACTGTACCCAATCAGCCCATGCTTTCAAAATTTGTAGTGGTGTCTAAAATTTTATGATTCTGCAATTTGACAACATCTGCTATACAATTGTAAGTGTGAGTGGAATGACGCTGTGTTGGGCCATTTAGTGTAGTGCACTCCTAGAAGCTACAGATATTCAAACACTGGGTTTTGTTCTTTGCAGACACATAATGTACACACACTGCACCTGTTTCAACTACACAAAACAGTCATTACTAAGGTAATGCCATTACCAACCAGTGAAGCAGACTAGTTTGAAATGTAAACAAAGCCTGGCCAATAACAGTAAGCAAGGTATAATGCTTGCATTCTCTGTGGCAACACCTCAGCCAATCGAAGTCCACTTACCAGCCAATCAGGACTGTCAAGCAGTACAAATTTTGGTTTTCCCTTGAGATGGTATTCTTGTGAAATGTCCTAATGATGCAAAATGAAAAACTTGAACAAATTGTCATTTTTTCCAACCGTCCTCAAGTTCTGACTACTTATATCTTTTCTATTTTTATAGCCTTCCTATAATGGTGGTATTCAAAAATGCACACTGAATCCAACTATGGGTTAATGAACAAATTCCACGTTTATATTCTTTTGCTGTGGTGGGTTGGTTCCACAAATGTACTCAAGAACCTTTTATATTCTTTTGTTTTACTGTCTCTCGATACATAATGAAATAGAGTTTATTTGGTTGTTTGCATGACCACTGTCAATAGTCAAGAGGAGAGGGGGCACCAAAACCTTGACTTTTTTTGGTTTGTTTTCCTTTTGGCAGTAGATATTGTAAACGTTTTTCTACATATGAACTGGCCCCCATCATCAATCGCTGTCTTCTGCCAATCAGTTTATGACCTTTTTACCCCTTCATATTGTGTAAGTTACAATTATTGAATATACTTAAGGCTCTGTTAGATTTTTGTGCCTCAGGTGCTTGAGGATGTGGGGAGTCAACCACAGCCAGTAGGGGGATGCAGGGGCAGCTGATCAATTTTTCCTGAAAGCGCTTAGGAAAATTCAATTACATGGATGACCAATACAAGAAAAGCCACTACTGTAAATGGAACTTCAAGTATCTGTGAGGAGCTGGTCCCATAATCATGCTAGGTTTACTGTAAGCCAGCAAATGTGGACAAGAAAGTTTGATTAGAGGAACATAGCAAAGCTCACTGGCGACAGTAAACAAAGCTGTTTAGAGGGGACTGGGTTGTAAAGGCTTCAGAGTGTACAGGAAGTGAGGCTGGTGTGCCCAGAGTCAAGAGAGTGAAGCTACAGGTCTTTGGCAGGGAAGTAGGGATGGAGAAAAATGACTGCAAATGAGAAAGAGTAGTTTTAAGCCTTTCAGCAATGGCATACTTAGCTAGCTTAGAACCAGGAAGATTTGAGTCATTGAGGTAATAATTTTATTGTAAATGAATGTGGAGAATCTTGCTTAAGGCTGTAGAAAGTTAGAAGTCACTATAATCTGAGCTTTCTGGCTTTAAGTTTAATATAACTGTGATTATTGAGGGTATTAATGAATTTCTTCGAATTCTGCTTTTTGTATCCAAGTTACCAATATATCAACACAAATGCAGAAGGTCATGTTATTATGTACATTATTACATCACTGTCACTAATAAAGGAGGGTGGGAATGAGGAAGGAGCCCCTGAAAGACGAGAAGTAGCCATTGAGAAAATCTCAAAAGGATCCTTACAAAAACAATTTTGACCTTTGAATTGACGTTCAAGATTGACCACACTTGTGGTAAATGCAGAGCAGGCTTGGCATGTGATATGATCTACTGCTTCCGTTTCATTATATTCCTCCTGGAATCATTTATAATTTGTGATACGCTCTATTTTACTGTAATCAGATTGTTTATTAGGTTCAGATTCTCTTTGATTTAAATCAAAATAACGTCACCAAAGACCCTATTAATAGTTTCCGGTCAGAGACTTCCTGATGCTTCTACATTTTGCTTTCAGCACTCCATCCATGTGGTCCAAGTGCTAAATATTCAATTTCAAATATTTTGATGTTTCTATTCAGCAATTGAGCACTGGCTGTAACAGAGCATACTTTGTAAGGGTGGTACTGATTTGTAAGGGTTCTTGTGGAACAGTGGTAGTTTCTCTGCCTCCAAGCCAGAGAGCTGGGCTCAAGTTCCACCTGCTGTAGAGGTGTGTCATAACACATTTGAACAGGTTGATTAAAACTATGTATCCTTGATTGTACTTTTTCCATCTCATGTTCGCATTTGCTGACTGTGCAGTTCTATTTTTCCAATGTTTTCCCTTATTGATTGGGTAAGGTGAATTCCTTTTCAGTAAACTGCACTTGCTTGACTTTTTGCATAGTACCCAGTGAACTGAATTTCACATAAGGTGTTGGGTCTGAGTACCTTGTCCACTGGGCTCTCGATGGCTTGAGTCATGAACCAGATGTTAACTGACACCTTCTTGGCCGACTGCGCCGGTATCATCCAGTGCGTCCCTGACTCTGGTCATCCTAGTGTCCTAAGCTGACCCCTCCCTCAGCCTGCGGAAACTGTGCTGACGGAGGAATCCGTTCCTGAGCAGCAGCTCCCTTATGACAGCTACCACTACTGCAGGGAGAGTACTCCAGCATGACCTGAACATATCGCAGAATTTGATCAAGTCCAAGTTAAAGATAAGCAATTTCCGGAAGATGATCAGCAGGCAGGACCACTTCGTGAACAGGAACTGCATGTTGTAATTGAGGGCACGCACCTAATGGAAGAAATAAGTTGTCAGGTTGCACCACCTTGGAGGAAGTTCGACATACGAGTATAGGGTCACTACCTGTACGTGGAGGCACACCAGCGCCTGTCCCCAAGCAGGATACTCAGAATTTTAGAGTGTTTGCAGAGGCATTTGAGAAGTTTACACAGAAGCGCAGACTGAAATTCAGTAGTTTTCTAAAAGGCATTAGTGAAGAAGAAAATGTCCGCTATACCTTTTTGTGGGAGGAGAGAATGGGTTAAATCAGCTTAACAGCAGAAATTTGAGTGAAGACAAATCCAAGCATAATTTTTGCACAGTTCAATTCGCACCTTCAGCCAAAGTCAAATCACCAGATCCATCAATATGAGCTTCAAGGCCCAAGGCAGGAATTAGGTGACCCTGTTTGACAATTTCATAATCAGTCTAAAAAAATGCAGTTGTAAACTGTAAACTTAAAAACATACATGAAGTATTGCTAGATCAGCCCATTAGATACTCTGTACAACCTGGAGTACAGGACCTGTGAATGGCAAGACCTTGCTCAATATTGCAGGCTGCTGCCAGAATACATAAAGACATGAGTAGATGACTGAAATTCTGACTTCAGTTGATCACCTTTCAGTTAGGTCAAGAGAAAGGAGTGAGAGTTAATGCAGTGAAACAACAACAAAAGAATGCAAGAACACTGCAAGAGGTGTAGGTGCCCCATGCTTTACAAGACTGAAGAAAACGCATGGATGCAAGTGGAGAGCTTATGATAAGTCAGATAACTGGCAAAAAAAACTGCAGATAAGGGAAGATGATTGTCAGGAGAGTTTTCAGAAACGGTAACAGTGTGAATGAAAAGTGAAAGAAATCAAATTAAAATCTGGGAAGATGATGATGTGTTTGACACAATAAGCATTGGAACCATAAAAATGCATGGGATGTCTGGATGTGGCAGTTCCCAAACAGAAATAAATTCACCAGGGTGAGAAATAAACCTTGAACCATAAGTTTGAATAGAAACTTAATACCTTACCATAGAGTATCATCCTGCTGACGCGATACCAGAGAACCACAACGGTAACCTTTTCATCAATTTGATCCACATCTCTCTGCCAAACATAAACAGTAGAATGTATAAGACAACTCTGTGAACGAGATAACACGGTGTAGCTCTGGATGAACACAGCAGGCCAAGCAGCATCAGAGGAGCAGGAAAGCTGACGTTTTGGGTCTACACCCTTCTTCAGAAAATTTTCGTCAGCTTTCCTGCTCCTCTGATGCTGCTTGGCCTGCTGTGTTCGTCCAGCTCTACACTGTAGTTATCTCAGATTCTCCAGCATCTGCAGTTCCTACTATCTCTGCTAACAAGGTGCTTGTTCCAAGTGACCAGCAGAAAGTAAGACCATGGCTCACTGCTACACAGTTCAGCACTTCAACAGGCATGCTAAATGCTTGCCTAAGCTATCGAAAGGACATTTTATACCTTTACAGGAGCTAGTCAAGAAAATTGGGAACCCACTAAAAATTGTTGGGAAAGCTGAATTTCCTAGATCGTGCATCATTGAGACTGAAACTGGTAAGCAAATAAGAAGGAAGAGAGTCCAGATGCGACCTACACCTGAGCTAGAAAAGATCGTTGACAGCTGCAACACCGCTAAACAAAACATAATCAGCATCACCAGCAAATGATGCAAAATCAGTGACGTCAAGCAATATCCCACAATATCTGGAGCAGTATATTGCAAAATCATCTATGCATGAAGCTATCTCACCACTCAATGAAGAGTGCTGTACCTATAAGTTGGAGACACAACATTCTAACACCTATGTAATGCTGTGAATAGTTTTAGCAAAATAAACAAGCTATGAAAGACTCCTAAGGTGTTCATTTTAGTTATAAAAGTTGATTGTTAGTCTTCATTTTGGAGAAAATTAATCATTTGGAAGAGATATTGGCCCATGTACTCAGTTACTCAGGTAAACATTGGAGCAGCACAGACTGGAGTTATGATGATACTCTGGAATTCCAACTATGGACTCTGTGGTAATTGCCTGGGAAATTAAGATTCCAGTGGATAATTTCCCTGCATCTGAAACTCTCAAATCCATTAAAGGCAGAGAATTTGTATGGTTCCACTTCTCAATATTAGTAGTTATCTTAAACCTAGTTAAATTGCTGCCCAAACTACCACATACCATCCAAAACTACACTTCCCTTGATCCCTTACACGCACCTCCCCACCCCTCCAACCTGCTGACCCTAACGTCCTGAAATCTATTATGGGGCACTGACATACAAAATAGTTATCCTCATTCATTGCAAATTACTTGATTGGTTTATTCTTAGTGTTTTTTTTATCCAGCAATTCTGTAAAGTCCCTTTTAATGTAACAGAGCTTCCCAAGGTGCTTCTAAGGAGCATTATTAAACTAAATATGACACAGGAAATGTTGGATCAAATGATCAAAAACTGAAACCATGGCCACCAATGGTGAAGTAATAAAAATTGAGAGTACACAAGAGGCTAGAATTACAGGGGCATAGATACCTTGGAATGCTGTAGGGCCAGACAAAATTACAACAAGCAATTTTCCAGCAATTTCTGTTTTAGCTTTAAAATCAATGTTTTGCATGAACAGGAGCCAATATAGATGTATAATAGGGTACTAGAACTTGCTGCAAGTTAAGGTATGGGCAGTGGAGTTTTGGATGATTTCAGTTTTATGGAAAGTAAAATGGAAGATGTTGAGGTTGGTTGGCTCGCCGAGCTGGTTTGGTGTTCCACTGATGTTTCGTTACCGTGCTTGGTAACATCCTCAGTGCAGCCTCTGATGAAGCATCGGTGTGTTTTCCTGCCTGGTTTTTAAACTCTGGGGTCCGTTGCGATGGATTGCCTCACTTCCGGATTTCCTCCGTAGTGGAATGTATATAGGGTCGAGTTCAATGTGTTTATTAATAGCATGCTTCGTGGAGTGCCATGCTTCCAGGAATTCCTGTGCTTGTCTCTGCCTAGCCTGTCCCAGTCAAAGTCGTGGTTCTCCTTGTCCATGTGGATTGAGATGAGGCGGGAAAACACACCAACGCTTCATCAGAGGCTGCACTGAGGACGTTACCAAGCACAGTAACGAAACGTCTGCGGAACAGCAAACCAGTTCGGCGAGCCAACCAACCTCAACACCCACAACCCGAGCTACAGATCTACTCCAAAACCTTAAAATGGAAGATGTTAGCAAAGAGTGCATTGGTCTGGTCCAGTCTGAGGATAACTGAAGTATGATTGAGGTTTCAGCAGGATAAACAGTGATGTTTCATAAGTGGAAATAGGTAGCTTAAGTAAAGGCCTGAATATGGGTTTGGAATCTAATCTTGGGATCAGATGTGATACCAAGGGTGCAAGTGGACTGGCTTAATCGCAGATTTGCCAGGAAGAGAGATGGAATCTGTTGGCTTAGGAACTGAAAATGATGACTTCGGTTGTCTTAATATTTATTTGGAGGAAATTCCTCCTCATCGCAGGTTAGATTATCAAGGAGGAAATCTGATAATTTCAGAACAGTGAAGGTATTAAGCTAGGTATTGATGAGGTAGAGTTATGTGTTGTCAACGTACATGTGAAAAATAATGCTGGGCATTCAGATTATCTCACTGAGGAGCGGTGTATATTTGTGAAATAGGAATTGGCCAAGGATAACGAAGATAATGGTGCAGGAGTAGGAAGAGAAGCTATTATGATTGATTCACTGGTTGTAATTTAGTTGGCAGGCAGGCAGTCATGCTGTGCAGACATAAGCACATGCGCACAAACACCAAGGATAATGAGCCACTTAAATTTTATGATGAAGGATTTTTTTTTTTTGTTTTCTGATTCTCAAACCTTCTCTTTTTCTCTTTTAGTTGTACTCATTGAATGAATATAAACCACCCATTTCCAGGGCTAAAATGAACCAGGTGACAAAGGCGGCTATCAAGTCTATTAAGGTAAATTTTAAAATGGATTTGTCTGCTGCACCTGTTTTAAAGCAATCTTTGAATGAAATGTTTCTGAATTATATATTGCAGCATAATATGTTCACACCACCTGTTTAGTTAGTGGTTAACTGTAATTGTGCTTTAACTGTTATAAATGTGCAGTTACCTTTTTAAATTTGCTGATTTCCTGACTTTGGAAAGTCACCAATATTGATTACATTCCCACCATACGTTACTTCCAACTGTCGTAACTTTGTCCTATCAGGACTTGTTTCTTCAGATCAGTGATGTTTAGCATTATTTTGGTGATATCTATGAATTCTGAGTTCAATGAATCGGGGTTGTAAAATCTATGACATAGTTTTACTTTGATATTTTCTAATTAACCTGTTGAGAAATGTTATTACACACCTCTGCAGCAGGTGGGTCTTGAACCCAAGCCTCTTGGCTCAGAGGTAAGGATGCTACTACTGCACTATAAGATACCTCCAGGCTTTAACTTTTCTTTGCTGTTTTGCCCTTTTTATTATTCTGTTGGCCTTGTGGTTTGGGAAAAACTGTAGTTCTCTTTGGAAGGAGCCATTCTTGACCCATGACTTATAGGATTCATCCATGAGTATTCCAGGCTGAGATGTGCAAATCAATAGGAACCATAATTTAACTTTACATGTGGCTCACAGGCTTTGAACTGAATGGTAGGGACTAATAAATGTTAAAAAAAAAATTGGATATTGTCTTTTGCACAGCTATGTGGTCAAATTTCAAATTTTCATAATGCACTTTAAACTGCTGACACCTGTAGATGAAGTCCTGACAACCCAGAATTTTTACTTTTACAAAGCCATTTCCATTCTTATACCTAAATACTTTCAAGTTGTCAAGTTTGGTGCTCTTTGCTTTGGAGCCTGAATTTTGCCTCATTGATGAGGAATAGTTTGGCTTTAAGTTTTGAATGAGATGCTGTTGCAAAATAGCCCAAGAATGCAACTTTATCATTTATTGAAACATCGGAGTAGCAGTGATGGCCACTAAAGGTAGTTATTTAGACATGAAAGCAGCTAGATAAAATGCATTGAAAAATAAGGTTAAATATTTGGAGGTGCAGTAGAAAGCTTTGAATAAGATGTGTGATAACTCTCAGCAATAACTTATCCCAGCGTGAAAGAAATTTGTCTCAGAACGTCACATCGCCCGTGACTCAATAAGGACACTAAGGATAATATCAGTTGGGGGAGGGGGAAGAAAAGCCCAAATATGTGAAGAGTGAAAAGATTTTAACAAGTCCCCCCTCCGCCCACGTAAGGAATGACTAAAAGAAAGAGGAATTAGTGCATAAGAGAATGCTGGCTACAAATGTGAGGAAAGGCAATGTGTCTTTCTCTAAGTATTCAAATAAGAAAATAATTTTGTGTTTGCTGGTCCCGTTTTGGCAACTGACAATGAAATACAAGGAATTGACAACTGTATTTTATATGTCTTTACATTAGAGGATTTAAAAAAAGAACTTCCAAATGCTTGAAAATCGAAAAGTGAAAGGGAGAGAGGAACTTGAGGAAAAAATATCACCATCACCTGGGAAAAGGGACAGAGAAAGCTATTTAGCATAAAGACTGGTAGGTCTGGCCATATCCCAGGGTCTTAAGACAAGTGACTTCAGAGATAGATGCAGTGGGGCTACAAACTTGAAAAAGGTATTATATTGTGGAAGGAATCCAGTAGGTGTAATATAGTAAATCTAAGACCTTTTTTCAAAGGAGAATAGAGATAAAAATTATAGGCCAGTTGGTTTAGCATCTATGGCAAGGAAATTGCTTAAAAAAATTGTTGTGAAGTTGTAACAGCACAGTTAGAAAATCAACATTAAATCATGTAGGCATCCTTAGAAGAGGCTTCGCAGTGGGGTTAAAATTGTATCAGAGATAATAGGAACTACAGATGCTGGAGAATCTGAGACAACAAGGTGTAGAGCTGGATGAACACAGCAGGCCAAGCAGCATCATAGGAGCAGGAAAGCTTGACATTTCGGGCCAAGACCCTTCTTCAGAAATGAGGGGGGAAAGAGGGTTCTGAAATAAATAGGGAGAGAGGGGGCGGTGGATAGAGGAGAAGATAGGTGGAGAGGAGACAGACAAGTCAAAGAGGCAGGGATGGAGCCAGTAAAGGTGAGTGTAGGTGGGGAGGAAGGGAGGAGATAGGTCAGTCCAGGGAGGACGGACAGGTCAAGGGGGCGGGATGAGGTTAGTAGGTAGGAGATGGGGGTGCGGCTTGAGGTAGGAGGAGGGGATAGGTGGGAGGAAGAACAGGTTAGGGAGGCGGGGACGAGCTGGGCTGATTTTAGGATGTGGTTGGGGGAGGGGAGATTTTGAAGCTTGTGAAATCCACATTGATACCATTGGGCTGCAGGGTTCCCAAGCTGAATATGAGTTGCTGTTCCTGCAGCCTTCGGGTGGCATCATTGTGGCACTGCAGGAGGCCCAGGATGGACATGTCGCCTGAGGAATGGGAGGGGGAGTTGAAATGGTTCGCGACTGGGCGTTGCAGTTGTTTGTTGCGAACCAAGCACAGGTGTTCTGCAAAGCGGTCCCCAAGCCTCCGCTTGGTTTTCCCGATGTAGAGGAGGTCACAACGGGTATAGCGGATGCAGTATACCACATTGGCAGATGTGCAGGTGAACATCTGCTTGATGTGGAAAGTCTTCTTGGGGCGTGGGATTGGGGTGAGGGGGGAGGTGTGGGGGCAGGTGTAGCACTTCCTGTGGTTGCAGGGAAGAGTGCCGGGTTCATCCCCCACACCCGGTCCCCGCAATAACAACCAAAAAAGAATAATCCTCCTCCTCACGTACCACCCCACCAACCTCCGGATCCAATGCATCATCCTCCGATACTTCTGCCATCTGCAATCCGACCCCACCACCAAAGCCATTTTCCCCTCCCCATCCTTGTCTGCTTTCCGGAGGGACCACTCTCTCCATGACTCCCTTGTCCGCTCCACACTCCCCTCCAGCCCCACCACACCTGGTACTTTTCCCTGCAACCGCAGGAAGTGCTACACCTGCCCCTACACCTCACCCCCATCCCAGGCCCTAAGAAGACTTTCCACATCAAACAGATGTTTACCTGCACATCTGTCAATGTGGTATACTGCATCCGCTGTACCCATGTGGCCTCCTCTACATCGGGGAAACCAAGCGGAGGCTTGGGGACTGCTTTGCAGAACACCTGCGCTTGGTTCACAATAAACAACTGCAATTCCTAGTCGCGAACCATTTCAATTCCCCCTCCCATTCCTCAGACGACATCTCCATCCTGGGCCTCCTGCAGTGCCACAATGATGCCACCCGAAGGCTGCAGGAATGGCAACTCATATTCAGCTTTGATACCATTGGGCTGCAGGGTTCCCATGTGGATTTCACAAGCTTCAAAATCTCCCCTCCCCCAACGACATCCCAAAACCAACCCTGCTCATCCCCGCTTCCCTAACCTGTTCTTCCTCCCACCTATCCCCTCCTCACACCTCAAGCTGAACCCCCATCTCCTACCTACTAACCTCATCCCGCCCCCTTGACCTGTCCGTCCTCCCTGGACTGACCTATCTCCTCCCTACCCCCCTACCTACACTCACCTTTACTGGCTCCATCCCTGCCTTTTTGACTTGTCTGTCTCCTCTCCACCTATCTTCTCCTCTATCAATCTTCTATCCCCCCCCCCCATTTATTTCAGAACCCTCTTCCCCTCTCCCATTTCTGATGAAGGGTCTAGGCCCGAAATGTCAAGCTTTCCTGCTCCTATGATGCTGCTTGGCCTGCTGTGTTCATCCAGCTCTACCCCTTGTTATCTTAAATCATGTAGAGTCAGCAATGATTTTGGGAAACAGGTTGTTTAATTTATATGAATTCTTTGCAAGTAACCAGAAAGGTGGATGAATATGAATCTCTAGAATCATGGAATCCCTACTGTGTGGAAACAGGCCCTTTGGCCCACCAAGTCCACACTGACCTTCAGAGCATCCCACCCAGATCCATCACCCTACCCTTTCCCTGTAACCTACCTAATCTAGACATCCCTGAACACTATGGGCAATTTAGCATGACTAATCCACCTAGTCTGCGCATCTTTGGACTGTGTGAGGAAACCAAAGCACCTGGCAGAAACCCACACAGACAGGGAAAGAAAGTGCAAACTCCACACAGACAGTTGCCCGGATGAATCAAACCTGGGTCCCTGGCGCTGTAAGGCAGCAGGGCTTACCACAGAGCCACCATGCCGCCTCTAGATGTAATCTACTTAGATTTTCATAGAGCGTTTGATAAGGTGCTATATCAAAGGTCGCTATTCAAAATAAGAGAGCATTTTGGGTTGGGGGGTGTGGGTGCATAAATGATTGGCTAGCTAACGGTATTGTTTTTGAGTTGGCAATCTGTAGCTAGTGGAGTCTCATGGATAGCCAGTGCTTAGGTTTTTATTTAAACACTGGTTCATATCATCTGGGTGTCACTGGCTCAGCCAGCATTAATGGCACATCAGCGATTTTGGTTTAAGAAACTGGTAATTTCCCATGAGGAGGTAAAGAGTTTACAAAAAAATATAGATTGGTTAAGTAAGTAGGCAAAACATTGAAAGATTAAGCATAATGTGGTAAAATATGAACTTTTTCACTCTGGTTAGAAAAGCAATAGATGTGAAGAGAACTTTTTCATCCGGAGTGGTAAAGGTAAAAGATTTGAGGAATATTCTGCTGTGAGCCTGCGATGCCAAGGCATGCAAGGCTATGGCCTAATTGGTGGAAAGTGGGATTAGAATTGCTTGGTTGTGGTTTTTGACTGGAGTGGACACAATGAGCCTTTGTGCTGCAGACCTTTAACTCTGATATGACTTTAACTTGATGACAGAGCGATTTCTATGTCCTGGTACCTGAATCTCACAAAGTTAGTATGCAGCTACAAAAAGCAATTAGAAAGGCCAGTGGATTGTTGGCGTTTATTGCAAGGATATAGGACCATGAAAGTAGGGATGTTTCTCTGCAGCTGGAGTACACCTGGAGAACTATGTTCAGCTTTGGTCTCCTTTGAAATTAGTGGAGTGACTAACTCATTTGGTTCATAAGGTAGGCTCTGAAGTTCGATAGAACCATAGAGTTATTTGGAGACTTGTTCTTATTAAGGGACTGCTGCAGTAAAGGGGTATTAGTAATTTTGAGGTTGCGTGATTAGTTAATACCTGCCGGAGGTTTAAGGCCGATCTTCAACATCAAGACCTTGAACTGTTCATTCTGAAGGAAAAAAAAGTTCATAAATGATCATGTAACCTTGTAATTGAGTAGTACAACTAAGATGACTGCAGACTAAAGAATTATTAAGACAGTTAATGAAAACAAATGTTCTCTGTTAATTGATATGATAATGCAGATCTCCTCATTTTCCCCATTAAATTTGGAGAGTTTTAATATAAATCTTGAGCGTTAAAGAAGTTTTGTACATGAGGCTAGTTGGCAATAAGCTGTTGAATTTGCAGCATTAGCAAGAAAGCATGATTTCAAAGAACTAATCTAATTATTCCGTGGAACTGCAGGTAATTTTCCTGGCTGGGCACCTTTGGTGGAACACATTTATAAATCTCTGGAGGCCTGTGTTCTTTAATTTTATATATACTGGTCATAGAGTTGTGTCAGGCTTTGCATCAGCAACTTTATGAAAGGGTATGCAAAGGTTGGCCAGAAACTGCAGAGAACTACTGATGAAACCAGGTTTACGGTGGACATGTCGTGGAACACTGGAGAGAGCTTAGCATGAAATTATAGCCCATCCGGCAAAGTTTTTTCAAATTAACCATTTCATTTTAATTGGAACTTAAAAAAAAAAATGCTGGAAGAAGGATAATTTTAAAACAAGAATTATTGGAGACTCTGGTTCAACTTTCTACAATAATTTCATCAAAACTGCATCTGAGCTGGTTCCTATATATTCAACATTTAGCTACTCTTCTCTTGTTTGAGTAATTCTTTCCAATATTCTGAAACCTGTAAAAATGTATATGTAAACCCATATACAAAAATAAAATGTACTGGAAAGTAGCAGCTCTGTTATCGAGTATAGTTATTGCTTATATAAATGCAGTTGTTATACACTATCTAGTGGTATGTAGATGGTGTCTATTCCAACATGTTTGTTTATGGCACCATTTGTTGAAGACCGTGCTTCCAGGAATTCTCATACTTGTCTTTGTTTTGCTTGTCCTAGTACTGTTACGTTGCCCCAACTAAACTGATTTCCCTCCTTTCTCTTCACTCTGACAAAGAAGGACAAGTTGAATGTGTCGTTTTCCTGCGAATTTGTGTTCATATAACCTGGTGGCGAGTTTTCTGCTCTTCTGTCCTGTGTATTGCTTGTCACAGTTGCTGCATGGTATTTTGCGTTTCACATTTGTCCTGCTCATTGTGCGGATGGGGTCTTTCGTCTTTGAGAGCAGCTGGCGAAGTGTGGTTCTTGGTTTGTGTGCTGTCATTTTTCCAAGGGGTGGTAGGAGTCTTGTCAGTTCCGATATGTTTCTAATATAGGGGAAGGTGGCCAGTGTGATGGGGCGTATAGTGTCTTGGTCTTGTTAATTTGCCAGGCATCAGTGGATAAAGTTGTTAGGATATCCGTTCTTTGCAAAGACGGGAATGTGGGCACTACTTTCGTGTTCATTAAATGAGCAAAGTTAGAAGAAACACACTGCCTTTTTAACAGCATATTTGCTGGGATCAAGTGCAGCAAGGAAGAGGAGAACAACAGTCAACTCCCGTTTCTAGACTTAATGCTGGAACGAACAAACAATGGCAAGTTCCTTACCAATGTATGCAGAAAGACTACGCACACAGACCAAATCCTGAATTACAACAGTAAAGCCACCCCAGCGTCCACAAACAGCTGTGTCAAGACTCTGATTAAACAAGCGATATCACACTGCAACACTCGGAGCTACACAAAAAAGAAGAAAAACACCTATGCAAAGTCTTTGCAGGCAATGGGTATTCTATCAGCTTCATCTGCCGATGCCTGGCAAATAAACAACACCAGGAAGACACTATATGCCCCAACACACTGGTCACCCTACCCTATATTAGAAACACATCAGAACTGACTACAAAACTCCTTTGACCTCTTGGAATAATGACAGCAGACAAACCAACAGCCACACTTCGCCAGCTACTCTCAAAGATGAAAGACCCCCATACTCACAACAAACAGGACAAATGTGATATACAAAACACCATACAGCAACTGCAACTACTCGGACAAGTAAAACAAAGACTAGTATGAGAATTCCTGGAAGCCTGGTCTTCAACCACTGGTGCCACAAACAAACATGTTGAAATGTACATACTACTACGGAGCAAAACCAGAAACACAGCTATCCACCATGACAGACTGGCCCATATAAATTCAGAATGGAACAGAACAACAGCATTACAACAGAGGCTAGATAGCACTGAAGATGTCACCTAGAAGGGGAAGAAAATGTTTGCACGAAAACCAGTCACCGAGGCAAACCAACCAGCAACTCCGGTCACAACCTGAACTTACAGTCTTTGCTAAAACACTAAACCTTATATAACTATTGGTAGTAATCCGAAAGTATTGTTGACAGCAGTAAAGCTTTAAAAATCAAGAATTTTGGCAAGTGCTAATAGAGCAAGCAAATAGTTATGGAATTTAGATGATATTTGTAACCATTTGGCAATCACTGGAGCCTAGCATTTTCATTACCTTGCCTTTGTAGCAATAATTTTCCCAATACTAAACATTACCTCTAAAATATTAATATGAATCATGAAGAAGATATTCAAAAGTGTTACATTTTTGTTTGAGTTCTCTGTGATCAATTTTGCTCTAGGGATATAATCAGGTAACTTACCATATCTCAAAGTTAGAGTTATGGAGATCTGCACCATAGAAAAAACCCTTCAGCCCATCGCGTCTGCACCTGTCAAAATCAACCACTAAACTATTCTAATCCCATTTCCAGCACTTGACCCATTAACCTTGTATGCCCTGGCATCGCAAAAGGTGATCTAAAATACTTGTTGAATATTCAGGGTTTCTACCTCTACCACCCATACAGGCGGAGTGTTCCAGATTCCCATCATTCTCTGGGTGAAAAGTCTTTTCCTCACATCCCCTCTAAACCTCCTGCCCCTTACCTGACATTTGTGTCACCTAGTCATTAATCCCTCCACAAAGTGGAAAGTTTTCTTTTCATCTACTCTTGTTTATACTCCTCAGAATTTTATATATTTCAACATGTTCCATCTCTGTCTCCTGCTCCAAGGCAAACAACCCCAGTCTATCCATTCTCTCTCCATGACTAAAACTCTCCAGCCCAGGCAACATCCTGGTAAATCTCTACACCGTCTCCAGTGCAATCACATCCCTTCTATAATGTGGATTCCAGAACAACGCACTATTCTACCTGTGGCCTAATCAATGTTTTATACAGTTCTAATATTTCTTCCCTGCTCTTAAACTCTATGCTTTGGCCAGTAAAGGCAAGTATCCCATATGCAACCTTAAATCATTTTATCTACCTGCCCCACTACCTTAAGGGACTGATGTACATGCACACCAAGGTCCCTGGTGCTTTCCAAGCAGACATACATGAAGACTGTGAGAAGAGATGAGGGTGGGATTTGTTTGGGATTGTTTTAACGAAAACATTGATGAAAGACGAGTCTCTCCTCCTTTACTGCCAACTTGAGATTTTTTTTGATGTGCTGTGATCCAGCTAAGGACTGTTATTGTATAAAAAGATGACCGAATGCTAGTTTAGCCAATAGAATGATGCCACAAGGTTTCATCCTTTCTTTAACAAGACAAACTTATTTGTGTGTAAACGCCTTAACCAAGAGCTATTAAATTGACAGTATGGCTCATAATTGTATATGTTGTGCACCAAGTTTGCTTACATTTCCTCCAAAATTTCTCTTACGAGACACATCAACCTTAGTACTTCTGTTGGAACCACCCATGGGTAGGTCACATCCTCAGTAGAATCTTCTTGAGTTCCAGCTATTCTCTGATAAAAGTATCATTTTACCTGTTTTTTGTAACCGCAGAGACATCAAACCCATGCTCTGATTCCTTTGCCAATATTTCCAAGCTACTTTGCTTGCTTTTGCAATATGATGATGTGCGGCCCACTGTAGTTTCTCCCATTACCTTCATTCCAGGCAATATCCCATCTCTGTTCCTCTCAAGACTAAATCTGAGAATAAACCTCCCTCTTCCATGCACTCAGTGGTATATAAGTTCTTTTTTTATTCTCCTTCCATTGAAGATGTCGCTAGTAGTTTATTTTAGCAAACATCCTCTTGGTGAGCTGCAAAACATAGGGAGTCCAAACTGTAGCTTAAACGTCTCCCAGCAAACATCCAGAAATTGAAACCAGGGAGCCTGCCTAAGCACCACCCATCTCTCTGCTGACATAGTTTCTCTGGGCTATCCTCAAATTGACCTTTTAAGTTCATTTTCTCATGTTTATGCTTTCTGCAGTTAAGTACAACTACCTGTATTTTATATTTCTATCTCTATCTGACTAAATAAATGTAGGTAACTTGTTTTGGCAATCACTGGAGCCCAGCATTTTCATTACCTTGCCTTTGTAGCAATAATTTTCCCAATACTAACATTACCTCTAAAAATATGAATACGAATCATGAAGAAGATATTCAAAAGTGTTACTTTTTTAAAAAAAAGGACAGCCTAGAGTGAATTCAAATTGCTGCTGTTTGTTTATTTGCAACTTGCTAAATTGGCTACTGAAAAGTAAAACTGATGGCTCCCTCTGCTGCTAGCAAATAGCTTTGTTTATCAAAAGTCCTATGATTAAAAAGCTGCAAGGTGATAAACAGCAATTAAATGTGTGAATTCTGCAATGGAAGGGCAATAGGAGATTGATTTTCAATTGCTACAAAGTAATCATTTAAATTCTTCACACTTTGGGCACTTTTATGCTGCAAACGCCTTTGCGCATCTGGGTTATAGAGTCATAGGGATATACAGCGCGGAAACAGACCCTTCGGTCCAACTCATCCATGCCAATCAGATATCCTATATAAATCTAATCCTATTTGCCAGCATTTGACACATATCCCTCTAAACCCTTCCTATTCATATACCCATCTAGATGCTTTTGAAATGTTGTAATCGTACCAGCCTCCACCACTTCCTCTGGCAGCGCATTCCATATATGCACCACCCTCTGCGTGAAGCAGTTGCCACTTGGATCCCTTGTATATGCTTGTCCCCTCACGTTAAACCCATGCCCACTACTTTTGGACTCCCCTATCCCGGGGTAAAGACCTTGCTTATTTACCCTATCCATGTCTCTCATGATTTTATAAACCTCTGTAAGGTCACTCCTCAGCCTCCGACGCTCAAGGGAAGATAGCCCCAGCCTTTTCAACCTCTCTATATAGCTCAAACCCTCCAACCCCGCAACATCCTCATAAATCTTTCCTGAACCCTTTCATGTTTCACACCATCTTCCCTATGGCAGGCAGACCAGAATTGCATGCAATACACCAAAAGTGGCTGAACCAATGTCTTGTACAGCTGCAACATGACCTCTCAACTCCTATACTCAATATACTGACCATTAAAGGCAAGCATACCAAACGCTGCTTTCACTATCCTATCTACCTTCACCTCCACTTTCAAGGAATTATGAGCCTGTACTCTTAGGTCTTGTCTGTTTGGCACCTCCAATTTTAGTGTCATCTGCAAACTTACTAACCACGCCTCCGTATATTCACCTCCAAATCATTTATGTAAATAACATAAATAACATAAGTGAACGCAGCACCTATCCTTGTGGCACACGGCTAGTCACAGGCCTGCAGTCTGAAAATCAAATCAACCCTCCACCACCACCTTCTACCTTCAACCCAGTCCTGTATCCACATAGCTAGTTCTCTTTCTATTATGTCTGATCTAACCTTGCTAACCAGTCTACCATGAGGACCCTTGTCAAATGCTTTATTGAAATCCATATTGTTACATACCGGATCTTTTACAGAAATTAACCTGATTAGAAGAAGCTCCTGTAAAGGGCTTCAGAATAATCCTCTTAATCCAGCTGATGACAAACAGATACAGTCATAAAACGTTGTCTTAAAGAAATTTAAAATACATGTTTAGTGAAGAAGTGACAGGTAATGCCTTTCAGAATTGTAATAATGGCAGAAAACTGGCAATAGGTTGTCCGCAGATACACATACTAAATAAAATCATGTTGAATTTTGAGCAGTGGTAAGATGTAATCACTTGTCAATGCTCAGAAAAGAAATTGGGAAATTTTGGCTTTCTGCAATAAAGATAAACTTCATGTGGCTGGCAAAGGTGTTTAGCAATAGGTACAAAGTTAATAAACCATTAAAAATTCAGTTGTATATCATGCAACGGGTAAAAACTTTTCATGAGTTTCCCTAATATGTGAGAGTGGAAATTTTCAACGGCTCAATTGCCTTTCGTCATGGCATTGATAGTTAGGAGGTGCATGGGAGAAGGTGGGGGCTGATGCCTTACGTGAAGTGTAAAATCGCTGGTAGGAATGTGTTGATTTCTGTGGTGTGTGTGGAATCTAAAATTACCAGTTTCATTCCCATATTGACAGCAAATGCAAGCACTATTCCTTTGGCATGATGGGTTTAAAATAACCAACTGCAGAAGTTAATTACTGAAAATAATTAAGTTATTAGTGTGTCAGAATTTGTAAGTAAATCAAATACGTGAGACGCACCTAAAACATTATATGTTTCAGATTAATGTTAACTTCTATTATCCAATAATACCACTAGGTGGTACTCTAATCAGTGCTAACTGGCTTTTTGATAGCTTCATTATTGGGGTGTGGACACTTATTGACCAGGCCAGGATATATTGCGCATGAGAAGATAGTAGTGATCTGTTAACCTACAACAATAAAAGGACAGTGATTCATGTTTATAGTTATCTTCTTTGTCATGCAATGAAACTATTTTGTCGTTCCTCACAGGTCACCAGAAAAAGATTTTCTTGCCTTTGTCATTTGTCCATTCTAAAATTTGTCTCCAAACAAATAAGCTTAAGTAATTATATATTTTGTGTTTTGGGTTATTAAGTTGTCTTTCAATATTACCAAAGTTTTTATTTGAAATCCCTAATCCAGTTTCCCAAGTCACATCAGTGTCGTTCTCTGAACTATTGGAATATTTTTCATTGACATGGAGTAATTTCTGTGTCCTTATCTTTCAAAGAAATTGTCTTTCCTGATGTGTGTATTGTTGGGAAGGCTGGAATTTGTTGTCTATCTCTAATTGCCGTCGAACTGAGTGGCTTGTTAGACCTTTCTAGAGGGCAGTTAAATGTCTACCACATTGCTGTGGGTCCGGGGTCATATGTATAACCTCGTATAATGGCTGGTTTCCTTCCTTTAAAGCACACATTCAAAATTATTTGAAGACATAATGAACCTCAATAGCTTTGTATTGTAAAGTTATGTTCTTTTAGATAGCTACTGTGACAAAAAGGGCATGTTAATGTAGAACAGTTACCTGGAAACCTTTATAGTAATGTTTTCAAAACATTGGATGCTGAAGAATAACTACAGGGGGTGATGAAATGAGGGACAAGGTAAGATCAACTGGGCTCTTGGTTGAGGTTGACGTGCATGACTTCTATACACGATTACCACATCCACATTTGCTCTCTCAGCTAGGCATCTTGCCATGTCTCTACAGAAATTTAGAAATAGATATTTGTTGGCTGTCCAAAATAAACTTCCCCAGACTGACAGATCAGATGAAGCTACAATATGGTCACTACACTTGGGTTCAACAAAGAATTACTTCGCGTTCAATCACAAATTCTATGTTTAAATCAAAAGCACAGTTATAAATAAGAAATTTCTCTTAGCCTCTGCAAGTGTGTACGTGGCAGAGTGGAAAGAGAGTGTACATTAAAACAAATGACCTGGATTCCTTTGTTTTAATACAAATTCTTATTCTTGGGGCGTGTGTGTGTGTGTGTGTGTGTGTTAACTGAACCAACAATTACTGCTCATCCTTATTGCCTTTGCAAAGTTGGTAGTGAGCTGTTGTTTTGTACTGCTGTATTCCATGTGGTATAGGGTTGTTGTAGGATTTTCACCCAACAACGGTGGTATTGTTCTAGCACTTTGTCTGACTTGCAGAGGATCTCGCATGTGGTGGTGTTCCCATGTATTTGCAAGTGTAACACAGCCAACACTAGTGTCTGCTGATAATTGTATTCAATGCAGAATTCCCAGCCACTGACCTACTGTTACAGCCACAGTCTTATAAAACTGATTCAGATATTTAGATGACACACGGGGTTTTGGACTTTCAAAGAAACTGAATTAGAAGAATTCACCAGTGTCCTCAATTGTCATCACCTATCGATTAAACTTAAAGCAACGCCACATATGGAACACAAATTTCCTTGGTGTCACTGTATTTAAGTTTGCACAAGAAAAGGGGAATAAGCTAACATCAAAAGTTTATTTAAAAAACAACCGATATACCTCTACACACAGTAAACCTTGTGCTGCTGAATATGCAGTTAATTTGTTTTCATTGTATGTCAGAGAGCTAGCAGTTTTATTTTATTACATGTCGGACTGCAGTCTTTTTGAGGAAGTGGCTTACCACCACCTGCTCAAGTGCAACTAAGGATAGACAATAAATGCTGGCCTAGCCAGTGATATCCAAATCTCGTGAATGCATAAAGAAAAAAGAATTAAGTCCAAGAGGACGTGCATAAAGGTTCCTCAGCATATCAAGTGTTCATTTTTTTAAAGAGAGTTAATAAAGTCACCTTTGCAAATTGAGTCAACACCAAGACTATGTTTTGATTTGGTTTGATTGATCTATTGTCACGTACTGAAATACTGTGAAAAGCTTTGTTTACGAGTGGTGCAGGCAAATCACAGCAAGCAAAGGCTGTACAGATCAAAAAGACTTAGTCATACAGGTTACATTGCAGGTTACGTTATTTAAGGCTAGAGTCCATTCAACAATCTACTAACTGCTGGAAAGAAGTTGTTCCTGAACCTGCTTCTGTATCTTCTGCCTGACAGAAGAGGATATAGGAGATCATTACCAGGGTGCGATGGATCTTTCATGATGTTGGCTGCCTTTCTGTGGCAGTGAGCTATGTAAATAGATTCCATGGATGGAACGTTGGCTTGCGTGATGATCTGGGCTGTGCACACCGCCTTCAGTAGCTTCTTACGGTCCTGGGCAGAGCAGTTGCTATATCAGGCCATTATGCACCCGGACAGTGTGCTTTCAGTGATGCATCTGCAGAGGTTGGTGAGGGACCTTATGGACATGTCAAACTTCCTGAGCTGCCTGAGGAAGAAGAGCTGTTGTTGTGCCACCTTGACTGTTGTATTTATATGGGAAATCCAGTCCAGCTCATCGGTTACCATCACCCTAAGAAACTTGATGAAAGTTGAGAAACTTAACCTCTCAGCTTCAGTGCCGGTGATGTAGATTGTTGGATGGGAGGGTGTACATCTGTTCTCCTCCTCTCTTTCTGAAGTTGATGATCAGTTCTTCAGTTTTGCTCAAGTTGAGAGACAGATTGTTTTCATTGCACCATGTCACCAACCCTCTATCTTCCTTCTGTACTTTGACTTGTGGTCAGATATCTGTCCCGTTACGGTGGTGTCGTCAAACTTGTAACTTGTATGTGGCGTTCATTTGGAATTTGGCAATACAGTTGTGGGTGTACAGGGAGCATAGTCGGGGACTGAGAATGCATCCTTGGAGGGCTCCAGTGTTGAGTGTTATTGTGGAGGAGGTGCAGATACCTATCCTCACTTATAGTGGCCTATGGGTCAGAAAGCGGTGGATTCAGTTGCAGAGGGCGGAGCCAGGACCAAGGTCACGCAGTTTTGAGATCAGTCTGGAGGGGATAATAGTGTTGACAGCAGAGCTGTAGTCAACAAAGCAGGAGTCTGACATAGGTGTCTTTGTTGTCCAGATGTTCCAGAGATGAGTTCAGGACTACGGATGTGGCATCCTCTGTGGACCTGTTATGTTGGTAGGCAAATTGTAGCAGATCGAGGCAGGTTTGGAGACTGGAGTTGATGTGGACCTTGACCAGCGCCTCTAAGTATTTCATGATTATTGAAGTCAGAGTTATTGGGCACTAGGCATTAAGGCACACTGCATGTATTTTCATGGGTACGGGGATAATGGTGGGCTTCTTGAAGCAAGTGGGGACTTTGGCTTGTAGGAGGGAGAGGTTGAAAATGTCAGTGAGTACCTCCGCTATTTGGTCTGCACAGGATCTGAATGCTTGGCTGGGGACACCATCTGGGCCTGTTGCTTTCCTTGGGTTGACTCCCAGGAAGACTGATGTGACTTCTATGTTTGCTCACAACATATTGCATAATGACCCAACAAACAAACAATGTGAAGAATTATTTTGAAAAGTTAAAAAAGGGGGTCAGTTTACTTAGTCAATATAACATCAGCTTTTCAAAGTGCATGATCCTAAAGCTTTCATTAGCCTTTAGCAGATCAGATTTAGGACACAAGCCACACCTTTTTAAAATTATCTTCTTATCCTTCTCTCTTTTATTCTTTCTTTCTTCCTGTCCTCACCACCATCACCACCTCACACATGTCATGTGTTGGCCCTACAGTCTCTTCCCTTGTTTCTCCATTTTCCCAGTACCTCATGTCATATGATTAGTTGAAGTTAAATGCAGGAAGTCCTGGGTTGCGATTGGTTCTATTTTTGAGTCTGTTGCAAGTCAATTTGTGTGCAAGTAGGAACACCATGCAGGACAATATGATGTAGCCGTTTGTAAGTACAGGAAATGTTCCCATGTTGGATCTTTGAAATTATACCCCTGTATAGGATCTTGTTTGTAAGTACAAACTTAAGTCAGATGTTCATAAATTGGGGACCCCTCGTATGATAAATCGTTGAGGCCCCAGCACAGATCTTTGCAGAAGACCACTGGTCACATCCTGCCTGATTAGAATAGAGATGATTGCCATGTAATCTATCATCTACTGCTAAATAATTTTCTCCCCAGGGTAGTATTTTTCTTTTTGATGGCCTTCAGCTTTAATGAGCAGTCTGATATGTGGGCATTTACATCCAAAGACCTGGATGTTCCCCTTTGTTTTGTCTAACTTCTCAAAACAAAAAGGCAGTTAGTTTCGCATGATTTGCTATATTTTGGAAATGCATACCAACTCTATTTGATCAGCTGAAAGGGTGACTGAACACATGAAAAACTATCTTTAATTACACACTTCAACATCATTAATACTAGATGGCAGTTGAGTATTGGACCTAAAAGGAGGCAGACCTGGTTTGTTGCTACACATTCACAACTATGCTCTAACTACCTGTGAAGAATGCCTTGGGAGAACTAAAGATTCAAAGGAATATCTTGTCTTATGAGTTAGTGGGAACTGCCGATGCTGGAGAATCTGAGATAACAAAGTGTACAGCTGGATTAACACAGCAGGCCATGCAGCATCAGAGGAGCAGGAAAGCTGACGTTTCGGGTCTGGACCCTTCTTCAGAAATGGGGGTGGGGAAGGGGATTCTGAAATAAATAGAGAGAGGGAGAGGCGGATGGAAGATGGATAAAGGAGCAGTTTTGTGGAGAGGAGACACACAGGCCAAAGAGGCGGGGAAGGAGCCAGTAAAGGCAAGTGTAGGTGGGGAGTTAGCTTTCCTGCTGCTTGGCCTGCTGTGTTCATCCAGCTGTACGTCATGTTATCTTGTCTTATGATCTGCATTTACTCTTGAGACACTTATTGCTGACAATGCTAGAATTGTGTTAATTTTGCAAATGTTGTAGTTGATTTCTGCAAACGAATGCCTCAGAATTTGTATAAACTATATTAATGAATAGTTTAGCATGGAATTACATTGAGTTGCTAGTCTGTTTTTGGCTCAATATGGTACTTCGAGTACATTGAAAGCGTTCATTTAATTATACTCAAGTTGGGAATTGCTCCAAGAAAACTAAAAGGTATAAAGGAGGCAAAATTTGAAGAGAATAAAATAGAAATTTATTGTCATGTGTACTTTTACATGAAAAATACAGTGAAAGATTTTGAGTCGTCACACCACGTCACTCATAATAATGACAGAAAAATTACATAATTTTAAAAATGTAAAATATAGAGAAAGATCATCACAGTTCACTTAATGGCTCTTAGGCTTGGGGAAAGCCAATTTAAGGAATGATAGAATACCCTGAAGATGCAGCCAGGGACAAGACGTGTCCAGCTTGTCCTGACATTGCTGCCACTGCTGCTGGAGGTCTCTTCCTTTACCAGTCACTCTCCAGGCTTTAAAGAAACCAAAACAAAGAAAAAAGAATTTTAAAAAAAAGCAAAACTAAAGAGAAGAAAAGAGAAAGCCGACTGGAGCGGACAAGCCCTAGCTCAGCTTCCCTACTCTGCCGCCATCTTTGACAAATTCGAGCATCAGTTTTGTGGTTAAGAATGATGAATAGCTGCGAATCATTGGCTTATTGTAGATTGACCCAATTCATTTCTAATTTATACAGGAAATTACAAATTCAATTTTGCATATCCTTGCAGAAGGCATGCTTTCAAGATATGAAAGTGAAGCATGAAAGATCTACTCAATGCCACCAAGTCTGCAAGAGAATATAACTATGAAAATGGGCTCAAAAAAATGCAGCTTTAGACACAAGATTGAAGTAATTTAGTTGACAGTGGTGTTGGGGTAGTGCCACCGGACTAATAATCTATGCTAATGTGTTTGGGGCATGACTAAATCTCACTGCAGCTGGTGGAACTTAAAGTTAATTAATAAATCTGGAATCCTCAGTAATGATGACAATGAAACTATAATTGATTGTTGTAAAAACCTGTTTGGTTCACTCATGTCCTTTACCTTACCTTACCATTCTTACCTTATCTGGCCCTAATGCAGCTCCAAAGTAATTTGGTTGATTCTTAAACTTCCTCTGAAAAGCATAATTAATCACTCACATGATGAACAATTAGTGATGAACATTAAATACATTCAGCAAAGCCCACATATCATGAAAGAAAATATAAAATTGTGAAGAAGGCATTGGAACATTAGCATGGAAGTGTTTCTCTTCAAAATGTTCTTGGGTTTGCAAATTCATGAGGAAGCTTTCCACTTTCATAGTTTTTTGGGTTTATTTTAATGTACGTAATTCTAATAGTTACAAGATTTAATGTACAAAATTAGATTTTTGTATCATAACTGGTTTCAAAGCTTACTCAAATTTTTCAAAGCTTCTGTGCCAAGGCTAGTTGATAATTATTTAGTTAATATTTGTTTCAGTTGCTTTTTGATCTCAGTTATTCTTCAATGCTATTTGCTACAGAAGACCCTATTAATACTCCATGTTAGAAATTTGAAGTGGTTATGAGAAGTCGTGAAACCCCTCAGCTCCTGTTAATCTCTGTGCGTGACATATCTGCTTGGAGTCTTGATGTTTAATCTCCATACCAACTAGCAGACTGATTGATAGTCTTCCACTGACTTGGTGCTGTCGCAGTTGGGTGTCACTACTTTCGTCGTAACTGACACTGAATGCTCAGGTTTTAAAAATAAAGATTCCTGCTATAAAGTAATTTAAGAGTAGATGTGTTTCAGTCAGTGGTTGCGATGAAGATTGACCAGTAATGAGGTCTGGCAGGGAACATTTTGGTAATATAATGTTCAGTCTGTTTGTTTATGTTTATGCTTCTGTCCTAAGAAAATATTATATAGAGCTAGCTAACACTAGAGCTTTTGTAAAACTACAGTTGTTTAGAATGTTAATTGTATCACTGTTAAAACATAACCCAGGTTCATTCTATTATTACAGCAACATTGTTTAATAAATTTTGGGTTTATGTTCAATATTATCTCAAATTCGACGTCCACTGTTGTATCTGTAGACAGATTTCATGCACTTATGATCACGTATTTGCCGTTAGTGCCCAATATCTTGTCATGTGACAGCATGCAACATGGCTTTGTGTTTGGAAACGCCACCCAGCTGGAAGAGAAACTTGACTTCTAACCCTCTTCATTTTTGTTTAAGATTTACTTGTCCTGCTATCTAGTTTGCCCCTGTCTTGTTTTAATGAAGGGAACATCTTGTCTGGCCAATTATAGGTTCTGCTGAATTCAGTGAAGGAAGTTACCATGACATTGTCCAGTTTTGTTTTCGCAAAAGCTCCATTATCTCAACATTATATGATATGCAAGAATATGATTCTAATCAATGGGCTAAAATCAAAGTTTGCAAATTAAGGGAAATTGTGTCTTGTGTATCAATATCATATCAATATCATAATTTAAATTAGGTCCCAAGAACTGGATTATCCTCTTTTGCCAACCCATCTGTTGTAGAAGCATACAGTACAGAAGAGCCCTTTAGCCCAATGAGTCTGCATTGACAAAAAAAACTCTAAATCTATACTACTACCGCATAGTTTTGAATATCATGACATTTCAGGTGCTCATCCAAGTACTTTTTAAAGGGTGTGAGGTTTCCTACTTCCACTACCCTCCCAGGCAATGAATTCCAGATTTCCACCCACCTCTAGTTGAAAACATTTTTACTCTCATCCTTCATGTTCCTTAAAAACTACCTTTTTGAACAAGCTTTTGGTCATTTGTCCTATTATTTCTTTACGTGGCTCACTGTCAGATTTTGTCTGATTCTAGTCTTGTGAAGTAAGTAACTTGGGGATGTTTTCCAAATAAATGGCATTTTACAAGTTGTTGAAATTCCTCCAAAAACACAAAAAAAAGGATGTTCATTATTTCTGGCATTAAGGATGAGAAGTGAATGTATTTTGGAATATACGTTGGTATCAGTATTTAAGGAGAAAAATTGTAATTCATTTAATTTGAGGGCAAGACTGACTTATAATTACTGCTAAGTTGCAATGTGGAAAAATATGCATTGTAGGTATTCAGTTTAACAAATTTAGCAAAGTAAAAATCCTTTTACTAACTTAGCTAATGCTAAAGCAGATGCAGAATTGATGAAATGCTGTGGTGTTGTAGGCGCAATTCTTCAGTTGCTTTAGTTTCAAATTCTCTGGCTCAGCCAGCTGGTTCCCATGGGAACACCTCAGCAGCTGCCCCAGAGGCTGTGGCTTTCTATTTCTTGAAATTTGACTCCCTGTTAGTTTGTTTGTTTCATCTTTTAGAATAGCACTGCACAGAAAGGGACCATTTAGCTGATCAAGTCTGCCCAGATCTTGTAATAACAGTCACATTAATCCGTCTACCTGGATCTTTCCTGTTTATTCCTGGAATTTTTTTCCTTGTTTAAGTACTTAGTAAATTCCCTTTTCATAATTAGTGTTGAATCTGTTTCCAGAATTCTTTGTTTCAGCCCTATCAGATCTCATTCCTTATCTACTGTTAAAATATACTGACCTTTAATGTGGTCACGTGCTATTGCTCCAAACTGGAAATTTATCTTCTCCTGATTTTCACCCTTCCTTCACCTACATATTGTTTATCTCCAATTCTCTTCTGTCTTCATTTCCTTGGAAAGGCTATCAACTAATGTCCTCTAATAACTAATATTATTGACTCATACAATGACCATCGTTACGCTTCCTTCCATCTTGGTTCCTGTAAGAGTTCTATTCCATTCATCCAATACGTTGTCTCTATTCTGCCAGTACCACCACTTCTTGTACCAATAGCTTTGATAGGTCTTTCAGCCATGGTTAACGGAGCCGTCGCTCCAATCCTGGACACTGTCACTCTTGCCTCTTTTCAACCCTCTATAACCACATTTGGGTTCCCTTTGTCCCACCTCTCATCCATCCAACTCCCATATTAAATGGACCACGTTCTGCCATTTCCTGCTGTGAGATGTCATCAGTGGACATGTCCTTTTCTTCCCCTAGCAGTTTGGCATTTTAAAATAACCCGTCATCTCTTTTTGTCATTTAGCCTCTCTCATGCCATTACAGATATTCCCTTTGGTTCTTTTCCCTCCAGAATATGTCCAAAATCTGTTAAATATCTAATAATTTTCAGGTCTGGTGAAATTTATTAATCTGAAGCATTAACACTTTGTTTCACCATAGAGAGTGCCAGACTTTCGAGTATTTCCAGACTGATCTTTTGAACTCCGCCTACATAAATACCACATCTTGTATGCCTTATTAACTATTTTGTTAACTTGTCTAGCTATCTTTAAAAGTGTAATTTTCATTTTCTTTTACTTTACAGTTCTATAAACATGTGGTTCAGAGCGTGGAAAAGTTTATTCAAAGGGTAAGAGTTTATTATTGTATAAAACTGAATATTTAATTCGGTGTTCGTGTATTTATGCATTAGTGTCTCCTTTCACAGTCAGCGAATTTTTGATTCTATAACATTCAATTTTTGAGGTAACTTTGAGACTTGAACCTTTTAACGTTTTTGTGTCCTTTTTTGGCATTGTTCGGTTTTCTAATATTTTTGCTTTTAATGCTATCACTATTAATATTACAAGCCCCTCATTAAGTTGGAGTCATTTTCACATTTCTCATGTTTATTGCTTCAGATTGCTAAGCATGTTTGATCTGGACATCATGCAGTTTATTATAATCTCCCTGTCTTGCATACTAACAGTGTCAGCATGATCATGCCGGATTAGTTTGCATAAAGTTTTGTGGTCGGAACAAATTCCGTTTGTTTTGGAGCATAGAGTCTTACTTCAGTAAAACTGTTTGACCATTGTATGCTGTGAGGATGTGTGTGTATACAGTCTATGTATTACACCACTTGAAATGTTCATGTTTAAATCAGGTAATTGCCGAAACGTTATAGTCATTTTCCGTCTATAAAATGGCCAATTACAGCAGACCATGTACACTGGCTATTTGCATAGCAATAGGTGTTTAGTCATTAGTTAAAAGCTTTGATAAAAAATGCTGCTTTGATAGATGCTACAAAGTGATGAAAAGGTTATCTGTGATTACTTAATATTTGAATTTATTCTATTATTTTAGTTCAGCTTTATTCCTTCCAAATCTGCATCGGCTTAAGAAGGCGGCTCATCACCAACTTCTCCAGGGCATCTAGTGCAATAAGTGCTGGTCAAGTCAGTAACACCCACATCTCATGTGAATGAAAGAAAATTGCTTTCATTTCTGACTTTGAATTCTCATCAAATGGTTCATTTGCCCTTCAGCTTCATTCCCAGAATGGTGCTTCTTTGTAGATGTCTGTTTTATTCTTCTTGATAATTCCTTATGTCTGATCCAAATGTTGATGCCCTTAAACTTTACAGGTGATTGAATCTCAAATGCCAGACATCTGTTTTGTGCTGTGTTCCTGTTGCACAGCAGGTGGATAGGAACTCCTGCTGTATCTGGGATAAGAACTCTGAGTAATCATACTCTAGGCTTAAACATTACTGCTATTTGATGACTTTGGTATTTGTGAATGTATAAAATTGTCAGGCAGGAAAAGATCAACTCTACATCCAGCTTGTCTTACATTCATGATTGCCATAACATCTTGACTAAACTCCCTCTCACTGCCAGGCCCTAAACAAACATTCTGTAGTCTTGTAATCTCCTGTGTGGAGGAAAGAAAGTCAGGCCAATAGGGAAAAATGTTTTGGAAATTATGCTGTTGGGGCTCTCAGAACCATTTATGATCACGTGGGCCAAGTATGATTTATAGACACTTTGTTGGTAAATATCGCAATCTCTGCTGCAGTGAATAACCAGGCTAGCTTCTTCCTGAATCCAACGTACACCACACCATTCAGCACAATGCTCCAGAGCTCCACTCTTATCTGCTAAAAGAAGAACAGTCTGTTTCTTCCTATTTTTAGATAGGTTACAAACGTTTAACCTGATCTTCCCTTGCCTCCTAAACTGGAATAAACTATCAATGGACTCACTATCCAATGTTTTAATTATTATGTTATAATCCTTTATTAGGAAAACTTTAAGTCTTGCTGCTGTAGAATTAATAGACCAAGGTCTTCTAACCAATCTAAGTAGCTGAATTTACGTAATCTAGAAATCATTTAAGCAGTTCTCCCTTGGACCTTTTGCAAGGCTACTACATTACCTGCCTTTTGGGCCACTACAAATTGGACGCCATGTTTCACGTGGAGTCTCATCTGCAACCTGTTTGACAAATCATCCATTGTTGTATACTGAATAGTTCTGTTGATATATCTGGATAAAGTTTTACGATGTACATAGATACATGAAATATATTAATTTTTAACCTGTCACACAAAATTAAGTAATCTGACTGAAGTCATTAGAAAGAGGTATGTTCCTTAACCAATTCTCCATACTACTTCCCAATCTAATGGTATAGTAAATAGTATGGGAATCTATATCTGGTAAAGTTTGCAGTGGTTTGATATAGTGGATGTAACTGCCTATTTACAGTCTTATAATGAGCATCGTTGAGCCTGCTTCTACTACAGTAATGCTGTTTGCCATTTTTTCTGCTCGCTCATCGACTTACTATTGAATTCTCTTGACCGGCATTTAGTACGAGCCACTTTGCAATAAAACTTTTGCTGTACTGGTTTCTCAATTTTAAAAAAAAAATTGAACCCAAAGTAGACTGTACCATATTAGTTGACAGTACATTTAGATGCTCTTGGTTTGTGTTTGAAAGCTGTACAGTATTAGAGTCCTTTGTCAAGACTTCTGCAAATGGGGGTTGCACAGTGGCTCAGTGGTTAGCTCTGTTGCCCCTCAGTGCCACGGACCCAGATTTGGTTCCACCGTCCGGTTGACTGTCTGTGTGGAGTTTGCACACTCTCCCCATGTCTGCGTGGGTTTCCTCTGGGTGCTCCAGTTTTCACCCACAGTCCAAAGATGAGGTTGTAGAATTGTTTGCCGAGTCGGTGAGTTTGATTGCAGACGTGTTGTCACCCTGCTAGGTAACATTGTCAGTGTACCTCTGGTGAAGTGTTGGTGTTCTGTCGCACCTGTTATTTATATGCCTTGGTTTTGGTTGGCATTACTTAGGGTTCTTTTTCGCTGGTTTGTATATCGGGTCCAGTTCATTGTGTTTGTTGACGGAGTTCCGATTGGAATGCCAGGCCTCCAGGAATTCCTTGGTATGTCTCTGTTTGGCTTGTGCTAATATGGGTGTGCTGTTCCGGTCGATATAGCACAAGCCTAACACAGACATGAGAGAATTACTGATGGCTTGGCATTCCAATAGGAACTCAACAAACAAATTGAACTGGACCCGATATATAAACCACTGAAAAATGGAACTGGAAGTAATGCCAACCACCCCAGCAAACGGAGGCATATAAATAACAGGTGTGATAGAACACCAGTGCTTCACCAGAGGCGCGGTGACGAAATGTCTGCCCTCAAACACACCAGCTCGGTGAGCAAGTCTACGACTTCATCCATGACCCGAACTATAAATCATCTCAAAAAAACTTTGAAGTCCAAAGATGTGCAGGTCAAGGGGTTTGACCATGCTAGATTGCCCATAGTTTCCGCGAATGTGCGAGTTAGGTGGGTTAGCCATGGGAAAAGCAGGGTTACAGGGATAGAGTAGGGGGTAGGTCTGCATTGGGATGCTCTTTGGAGGGTTGGTGTAGACTTGATGAGCCAAATGGCCTGCTCCCACATTGTAGGGATTCTATGGAAAGTCCATGAAAGTGTGATGTGCACCATGAAGGCTCCCTAATTATTCCAGTTCTGCAGTGATCTTTTTAAAGAATCTACAGAAAGATGGATTAAATGGAAGAGAAGCATCTCTGCACAGCTCTGCCTAACCCTCCTGCATTTGCTTATGCCCACCAAAGCCAAATTTTATCCTCAATGTTGGGTAAGATATCTGCAAGTGAAGCCAATTGTTCCATGAGAGCTAATTCATCCTGAATGATGCCATTTCCCCCTCATTTCAACATGTAATTGGTTATTAAATCATTCCAACGGTTGTTGCCTCCACTGTTCCACCTTGTGTCCATCACATATTAAGAATTTCTTGATAAGACCATAAGATACGGGAGCAGGAGTAGGTCATTCAGCCCATCAAGTGCTCTACCATTCATTGAGGTTATGTCTGATTTGATAATACTCAACTGCACTTATCCACAGAACACTTGATTCCCTTACTGATTCAAAGTTTGTCAGTCTCAGCCTTGAATATACTTAACAACTCAGCCTCGACAGTCCACTGAAATAAAGAATTCCACAGATTGAGTACTCTCTGAAAGGGGGGAAAAGATCCGTTGCATCTCTTTCTTAATGGGCAACCCCTTACTCTGATTTGGTCCTGTGCTCTCTCTCTCAAAGGGAAACAACCTGCGCGTTTTCTCTGTCAAGTGCTCTTCCCTCCCCACCACTCTTTGTGAATCTGGTGGGTTTTAATAAGATATCTTTCCATTGTTCTAAATTCCAATGAGTACAAACCCAACCTGCGTAACCTCTATTCATGAGAAAATTCCTTTGTACTCAGGATCAACCTAGTGTACCTTCTGTGGAATGCCTTCAATGCCAGTATACCTTGCTTAGATAAGGGACAGAATTCGTTGACGGTGTTTCAGGTGAGGTCTGACTAATGCCTTGTATAGTTTAAGCAAGACTTGCCTATTTGTATAAAATAAAGTTGCTAGAGATCTGAAACAAAAACAGAAGTTTCTAGAGAAACTCAGATCTGGCAGTAAAAACCGAAAGAACTGTGGATGCTGTAAATCAGGAACAAAAACAAAGTTGCTGGAAAAGCTCAGCAGGTCTGGCAGCACCTGTGGAGGAGAAAACAGAGTTAACGTTTCGGGTTCGGTGACCCTTTGAGGAAGGGTCAGCGGACCCGAAACATTAACTCTGTGTTCTGCTCCACAGATGCTGCCAGATCTGCTGAGCTTTTCCAGCAACTTTGTTTCAGATCTGGCAGTATCTGTGGTGAGAAAGCAGAGTTAACATTTTGAGTCCAGAGCCCTCTGGCAAGGATGTTAGTCCCATTCTAGTTCAAGTCCAGACCTGAAGACACTTGCAGAGTTCCCACCTTTCGCAATGATCCAGGAATCTAAACCCACCTTCCTGCATCAACTCTTGAGCCATGCATTCATCTGATCTTTTCTCCTATTTCTGTGCTTGCCAGCTGTGGCACTAAGAGTAATCTTGAGATTCCAACCTTCGAGATCCTGCTTCTTAAGCTGCTGACTAGCTCCCTGAACTCTTCAAGCAAGACCCCCTTTCTCATTCTGCCTGTACGTTGGTACCAGTGTGTACCACAACCTTTGTCTCATATTCTGCCCTGTCAGAATGCTGTCAGCTGCTTAGTGACACCTTTGTTTTTATTTATTGATGTTGGTGTATACTGTTGGGGATTATTGGGATGACTTCGCACGGCTGGCACCTCCACACCTGATGTAGTACAAAATTTTCCAAGTTCTCTGATTTTTACCCCATTGTGCAGAATGCAAGAGATCGAATGTAACTGATTCATTAGATTAACCAGAATTATTTAACAAATTCTGTTTTAAAAAAAGACATGCTGTTGAAGCTTTTTGACTTGCAGTCATCAGGAAGATGCAAGAATGCCAGAATTCAAAGGGAGCAACAGTTTATACTGTATGAGAAAAGAGTGCTGACTGGTTGGCAAATCAACTTTGTGGAAGGCATTGCCGAGGAAAATGCACCTGGAAGTTAGAATTAATTTTTAAAATCTCTGCTTTTCTTGCTTCCTTTAAAGATGTTTCTTAAAACTAACATCTTTAATCTGCACTAAAGTCTCCTTAATTAGCTCAGCATCAAATTGTGTTTAATAAAGTTCATTAGAATGATTTACTATTTTAAAGATACGACAAAGTATTCTCTTTTGTACAGTCATGGGATGTGTGTATTGATTAGCATTCATTGAACTTTTGGGGGTGTTGAATCACTGCTGCGTACTGCCGCAGTTTGTGTCATGGTGGCTGTGGGTCCAGTGGCTGTCTCTGTCCTAAATGGTGTTAAATTCCCTATGTGGTTTTGGAATTGCACTTATCTTGGCAAGTGGATGTTTTCCATCATACATCTCTCTGGTGTCTTGCAGGTGGTTGAAAGGCTCTGGGAAGTCTGGAGATCAGTCAGTTACTTCAGAGTACCAGCCTTTGACCTACATTTGCAGTTGATATATTTACTTTGGCTGGTCTGAAATGTTCTGGTAAATGATGCTTGGGAAATTCCATGACGGTAATGGCGTTAAATATTGTGCAGAGATTTTGGAAGTGGTCATTTTCAGGTATTATTTGGTTATATGTGTTACTTCTACATGCCAGACACAATTGCTTTGGTTACAGATCTCATTTCTGATATTGTGTTGGAGGACGATCATTAATGGAACAATTAAAGATGGTTGGGCCTTGAACATTGCTGTGAAAAGCCCCTGCAGTGATTACCTGTTGCTCAGCTGATTGGCCTCCAACACTGACGACCATCATCTTTTGTGTTAAAAATGTATCGCTTTCACCAGTGAAGAGTTTTCCTTGATTCCTGTTAACTTCAGTTTTGTTATGTGGAGGTGCCGGTGTTGAACTGGGGTGGACAAGGTCAAAAATCACGCGATACCAGGTTATAGTCCAACAGGTTTATTTGAAGAGACAAGCTTTCAGTTGAAGGAGTGAGACTCCGAAAATTTGGATAATAACCTGGTGTAATGTGATTTGTGACTCGGTTTTATTAGGGTCCCTTGATACCATATTTGGTCAAATGCAATCATAAGATCAAGGGCAATCACTCTCACCTGAACCGTGGAATTTGGTACTTTTATTCATATTTTGTTTGAGGCTGTAATGAGGTCTGAAGCTTTGTGATCCAGTGGAACCCTCCAAACATAGCAAATGCTGCTTTCTAAAACTGTTGACCACATGTTTCATTACTGTGCTAAAAATTGAGAGTAGACTGATATGTCTTGCTTTTTGTGGTTAGCACATCCCGGGCAATTTTCCACATTGTTATGTAGTACCCATACTGGAACAGCTTGGTTACAGGTGCAACTTGTTCTGAAGTGCAGGTCTTTGGTACTACAAAAGGAAGTTGTCAGGGCTCAAGACCTTTTCTTTGTTCAGTGTGCTCAGCTATTTTGTGATAATTATGGTGGATTGAATTGAATTAGCTGAAGACTTAATTCCGTGATATTTGGAAGCTCTGGAGAAAGTGGAAAAAAAATCATGAAATAACATCCGCTGAAGGTAGTTGCAGACTGTGCAGCCTTATACTTCGCACTTATGTTCAGCTCTGTCAAAGGATGACCTGGTGGCTCAGGTTAACACTGCTGCTTTGCAGTGCCAGCGACCCGGGTTCAGTTCCGGTCTTAGGTGACTGTGTGGAGTTTGTACATTCTGCCTGTCTCTTTGTGGGTGCTCCAGTCCAAAGATGTGCATGTTGGGTGGCTGTGATAAATTGCCCTTAGTGTCCAGGGATGTGCAAGCTAGGTGGATTAGCTATGGGAAATGCAGGTTACACGGATGTGGTACAGGGTGGGTCTGGGTGGGATGCTCTTCAGCAGGTCGGTGTGGACTTAATGGGCCAAATGGTCTGTTTCCACACTGTAGGAATTCTATGATTCTGAAAATGGAAACGTTCATGGAGTGCCCCCCCTCCTGTTATTAATTATCCTCCACTATTCATGATTTAATATGTTTACTGTGCGGACCTTTGATCTGAACCTTTGCTTGTTGGGTGACTTAGCATAATCTGCACAGATATAGCTGATTAGCATGCATTTAGTTTCCTTGCGTGTTCTCCCTTTCTTTAGTGAATTAGGTTTGGTAACAGTAGAGTGAAGGATATACTTAGCCATGAAGTTGCAGGTTATTGAATAATGCAGTAGTGCTGTTACGGATGAAATACTGATTTGCATGGATGCCTAACTTTGAACTGCTCTTTCTGTTCAGAATCTATCCTATTTAGCACTCTTGTAGTTCATTACGCTAATGTGATGGCGAACATTCTCAGTGACAAGATGGTGCTTGGACTCCACAGGAATCCTATAACCTCACATGGATAGATGTATCTAACAGATTAATAAGGTTGATGTCACATAGACTTCCCCTCTTGTAGTGTCCTTCAGGACTTGGCCTGCTCTGTTAGTAATTGCATTACAGATCCACTTCTGTTTCCCAAAGTACATTGTGTTTCCTTTTAAGCCTCAAGCATTTCTTTCAAGTGGTGCTCAATATGAGATTCATGTTCATCAATTCAAATTCATCAGTTGAGGGAGATCTGTAGGTAGTAATCACCAGGAGGTTTTCTTACCTAAATCTTTGACCTGATGCTTTAAGACTTCATGGAATCTAAAGTCAATGCTGAGGATTCCCATGTTGGATCCCTCCTGACTGTACACCACTGCTGATGGGTCTTCCCTGCAAATGGAAATGAGCATAACTGGTGATCAAGGAGTCTGAGACATTACCTGGGAGATAAGATTCTGTGAACATAACTGTTAGGCTACTATTTGAAAAATATGTGGATAAGCTCTCCCAATTTTGGTGCAAACTCACTAGATATTAGCGAGGGAGACTTTGAAGAGTCAACTGGGTTGGGCTTGCTTTTGGCATGCCCAGTGTCTATTGTTGATGCTATGTGGTCTATCCATTTTAGTCTTAATGCTTTTTGTAACAATTTGATATAACTGAGTGCCTTATTGACTATTTCAGAGGGCATGTAAGAATCAGCCTATTGCTGTAGGTACATGACTGCATGCAGACTGGATCAGTTGATTTCCTTCCATAAAGGACATGTGTAAAGCAGATAAGTTTCTACGATATCTTGCAATGTCTTAGCCACCAGTACTGATGCTAGATTTTTATTCCGGATTTTATTGATTAAACTAACGAATTCTGTACCTGTTATGGTGAGATTTGCCCTTTTCTGTCTGGATTTGCATTGAATCAACAAAATTACTGTTGTTTTTGTCATTGCTGTTGATGATAATTTGATATAGAGTGTAAGCTTCAAGATACAAATAGTGAAGAGTAGCAATCAAATGCTTTTCTTTCCCACTGAGGTATCCTCCACTTCCAAAATGTAGTCTACTTGATGTATTTGATTGGGAAGGATACTACATTAATATTACACATTGCATACATGTGTTACATTTTATAAGAGGTAGGAACACACCACAGGAGCTGTGATCTTTTGTGAAAATATACAGAAATTATGATGTTATGAAAATCTGGTCATTAATAAGTCCTGAACGTTATTTGAATTTTTTTACCTAAAACTAATTACTGAAGGTGTTCGAATAAAACTCATTCCAGTTATATTAGACTTTGCAGTGGCTATATGTTGAAGCTGTTTGCGTAAGTAAGATTCATCTTTTTAATGTAGTTTTAATACATATTTTTAAGAGTGATATAAAAAATGTCTGCTTGGCATACATTCAAGATTCCACCTAGATCTTCACCGCTGACTTAGTATGACAAAGTATGGGAATTTCTCAGCCATTGATACTGTAGATGTTACTATGTATAAGTTGACTTCTGAGACCTTAAAAAACACTCCCAAAAACTGGTAAATTCTATGCCGAGTATAAGAGTGAAGTGCTGGCACAGGTTTTTTTTTAAAGAATCAATGTCAGTGTCTTCCAGTTGCAGCAGTAGGCGCATCTTAAACTCAGGGATCTTTGCAACATCTTCAACTCATTCTGAAGTCCCCAGGATCTCAGCTACCAGTCTTCAGCCAATTCAGTTCTGTGATATATCATGAAACATCAGGAGACACTGAGTGCTGTAAAGGCTATTGTCCCTGACAATGTTCTGACAGTAGTGACTTCTCTCCTAGTCAAGCTGTTCTAATTCAATTATAACACCGATATCTGACCAACAATGTGGCAAGTTGCCCAGATATGTCCTGTCTACTAAAAATCTAACCAAGGCAGTTATCAGCTCATCTACTCTCGATTGTCAACAAATTAATGGAAGGGATTATCAATAGTGTTTCTGAGCAACATCTACTCAGAAATAACCTGCTCCCTGACATTCATTTTGGGTTCCCTTAGGACCATTCAGCTCCTAACCTCAATACAACTTGGTCTAAGCTTGTATAAAAGAACTGAACTCCATAGGTGAGGTGAGGGTGACTGCTTTAGGTTGCATTTGACCAAATAATGGCATCAAGAAGCCCTAGTGAAACTATAGCCAATAGGAATTGGGAGGATGGTATGAATGACTCTTCACTGATTGTGCAACACATGACAGCATATGTTGTTGAAGGTCAGTTATCTCCATCCCAGGGTATCACTGCAGTATTGTATTCATGTAATGACCTAGACTTAACCAACTTCAGCTGCTGTCATCACTGACATTCCCATCCTCAAAAGATCAGAAATGTGGATCTTTGCTGATGATGCACAATGTTTAGCACCCTTCACAAAGACTCATACTGAAGCAGCCATGGCCATGTATTGCAAAAACCGGACAATATCCAGGGTTAGGCTGTTATGTGACACAAATCTAATTTGTCACTTGTGTAGCAAACATTGACCATCTCTTACAACAGAGAATTCAACCACCACCTGTTTACATTCAGTACCATTACTATCACTGAATCCTCCACTATCAACCTCCTAGTTATTAATATTGACAAGAAATTGAACTGGACCAGCCGTATAAATAGTGTGACTACAAGAGCAGGTCAGTCTGGAATTCTGGTTTGTAGCTCATCTCCTGACTCCCTCATGCCTGTTTGCCATCTGCAAGACATGAGAAAGACTACGCTGAAGTACTCCATAGGTACGTACCTACCTGGATGAGTACAGCTTCAACACCACATGAGAAGCTTGTCCATACAGGACAAAGCAGCTACTTAATCGCCAACCCATCCAGCATATTCAATATTTACTTCCTCTACCACCAGTGCTCAGTCGTAGCAGTTTGTGCCCTCTGTAGGATTCTCTAGTAGCTCACCAACATTCCTTCAACAGCAGCTGCTGACTTGGACCACTGAGATGGACAAAGGCAGCAAATGTGTTGGAGCGCCACCATCTGCAAGGCCCCGTGAAAGCCAAACACCATCGTGATTTGGAACGATATTGTTGTTTGTTGATCTAAATCCTGGAACTCCCTTCGTTAACAGCACTGTTGATGTACCTATACCACATGGATTGCAAAATTTCAAGTCAGCAGCCTACCATTACTTTTTCAAGGCAGCAAATATTGACAGAGCTAGCCACATCCATGTGAAAAAATTTAAAAAGAAGCCTGTACTACCTGTTGATCATTTGCCCTAAGTTATAGTATGCTAGTAAGTAAAACATACATACATATGGTTAAGAAAATTGGGACTAACTACTAATATAAGGATAGTATGTTTTGGCTGCAAAGGAGGGTGGACTTTTGCCTTGCCTCATATCTGTTGATATCATTTGCTAACAAAAGTTTTAAAGTTTCCAAAGAGTCTGCACCTAGTTTGTGTAATCTCTCTCCCTTTAATTTAACCTTCATGTTCAGGTGTTGTTCTGATTAATTTGCACAGTACTCTTACCAAAATCACTTTTTCCTTCCTACGTGTGTTGTCCAGAATTGCTGATAGTCGTTTAGGTGTGGTTTGTAAGGCTTAGCATTCCATTAGCCTTTTCATTGTTTCAACCAGTTCGTTATTTTAATGATTTATGTATCTGGCTCTCCTGGTCCTTTTCAATCTCCACTGTTTCACATCTTTAGTGTGTCTGCCCTTAAAACCAGTTTTTGCAATATTGCCCTTCAGTTAATCCATATCTGAAGTCTTATGTTTCTTGAATTGCTCCAATCATGTGGTGCAGGTTCACCCACAATTGTGTTAGGGATTCAAGTATTTTGATTCTGCGCTGGTGCAGGAATGACAACTGTAGTTTAAGTTCACATGGTGTATGGTTTAGAGGGAAACCTGCAGGTGGTGACGTTCACATGTATCCATTGTCTTTGCCTATTTAGGTGCAGGAGGTTAGGAGTTTAGAAGGTGTTGTCAAAGAACACTTAGTGAGCTGTTAAAGTGCATCTTGTAGATGGTGCACACTACTTCTGCTGTGCGTGGCGGTGAAGAGAGTATTTGTTGAGGTGGTGGGTGGGGTGCCATTCAAGTGGGCTGCTTTGTCCCAGATGATGTGGAACTTCTTGAATATTTCTGGAACTGCATTCATCCTGACAAGTGGAGAATATTCCATTATGCTTCTGATTTATACTCGGTAGCTGGTGGAAGAGACTTTGGGAACTCAGGAGGTTTGTTACTCGCCACAGAGCTCTCAGCCTCTGACCTGATCTTATCACTGAATATTTATTTTTATCCCTGATTAAAACTCTTACCGTCTTCTTTGTCATCCTTTGCTGTTGGTATCTCTTCCCATTGCGTATTCTGTGCTTTTGGATTTTTGCATTTTCCTGTGCATCTATTTTAGTTCTACACTATGCCATGCCTCCTTAATGACCTGTCCCATTTTATTTCTGAGGCATATTGTTGCAGGCACTTGTTCTAGATATAATTTTTAAAATTTCTTGCCTTTCACACATGTGCTGGTTTGACAAAAAGTCAAAATCTCTCAATAAGACCCTCTACCTATGGCATGTGGCAAGGACATAGCCACACCATTATTGGCTTGCACTTAAATCAACCTGCCCATTAAATCATTTTCTCTGTAGGTGCAGCAGTACATGTTTATGTTCAAGACCATAAAAAATAGGAACAGAAGTGAGCCTATTTGGCCCCTTGAGCCTGCTCTGTCATTTAGTAGGTCATGGCTGATCCAAAGTACCTCACACCCTGCATTTTTCGCAGAACCCTTGATTCTCTTACTGATCAAGAATTTACCTATCGCACCCTTAAATATACGCAAGGACTCTGCCCCTAGAGCTCTCTGGAGCTCCAAAAACTTTCAACCCTCTGAGAGACGAAATTTCTGCTCATCTCGGTCTTGAATTGCACCCCCTGACTTATACATTAAGTTATAAACTTAAACATGCATGTGGGAGCAACTAAATATAAATGTGGGCCAGCATACTACACTTGCTTGCGTTTGTGTGCCTTGTGTTTGTGTATGTAAGTTCTTGTTGGCACAAACAGTTCTGTCCAGTGTGTTTTGTGCATTCTTATCTGTAATGTGTCTATCGAGTATATTTCACTGTACTTTGATGTATCTGTGTTGCTTTAGAACAAAAACCTAAAAATGATGATACAAGCCTTTACACAATATGACATCAGAATGTTTCCCTTTTGTTTTAATTAATATAAGATCCTAATTAAAACATTAGGACATTTAGTCTTGTTTACTTGATTGTTATGTAATCACAGGCAATCTGTGAAACAACATAAAATGCGTGGTAAATAAAAATTTTGTGAAACCGTTTGACCATCACTATACTAATCCTATTTCTAAATTAGCAACACATCACACCAGTGTGATAGGAAATGTATTAAATCAGCAAGTAGGAAAAAAGAATGAAACTCGGCCATCGTGAAGTTAGATGACCGATGCTGATCAGTTTTACAAAGGACAAACAGAAGTGATGGTCCTGGGTACCAAACAGGAGAGATTTGGGAGTGGCTGGTAATAATACGGTAACTTCGTTGAGTTCTTTTAAGCATACCCATTGGATGGTGGCATGCATTGTATAAAACTCAAAGTTAGGGCTTTCATGAATGCAAATAATCCCATTGATTGCAGAATTATGAAGAAGAACAAGAAATGAACACAGAGTAGCAAACGAAATCCAAGACAAGTTTTGAGGAAGGATCAAGGAAAACAATTAGATTGTAGCAAAAATACATTCGGGGAAAGAGGGTTGCTATGTTAGATTGGGTAATGAGCAAGATACGTGCTTTAAAGTTTACAGGAGATACACTAATATGTGGCATATAGAATTTGATGCAAAAAAACCTGAAATGATATATTGCCTTGCCTCCAGAAATGTAAGTTAAAGGATACAATTCTAAAGGGGGTGTGGGAGCAATGCGGAAGGTGGGTATATGTGCATAAATTATTGGAAGTCACAGCAGGTTGACATAGTTAATGAGGCTTGTGGACCTTCGACTTTATAAATGAAGACATAGAGTACGTTTGATAAAGTGCTGCATCAGTGGCTATTGTGGAAAATAAAAGCTTATGGTGTAGGGAGTAGTTTAATGGACGGATAGAAAATTGACTGCCTAATGGGAAACAGAGAATAAGCATAAATGGACCCTAATCAAGTTGGCAAGATGTAAAATGTAGCCTGTGATGTGCTGCAGGCGTCAGTGCTGGAATTGCAACTGGTTACAATTCATGCCCTGGATGAAGAGACAGTTTGACTGCCAAATTTGCTGATGACACCAAGATAAGTAGGAAGTAAATTGTGAAGGAGACCTAAGGAGGCAAGGGAAATTTAATACAAAAGTGTAGAAGTTATGCTTTCTTTATCAGGCCTCTGCTGAGAACGCAGCTGGAGTGCTGTGCATTGTATTGGTGACCTTATTTAAGGCAGAATGTGAATGTATTGGAAGCAGTTCAGAGCTGGTTCAGAGCAGACTACCATGGAATGGGTGGGTTGTCTTATGAGGAAAGGTTGGATAGACTAGACAGATAGAATGTGAAGAGGAGCCTTGATTGAAATATGCAAGATCTTGGTGAGTCGTGACAAATTGGATGCAGACAGGATGTTGCTTTGTATAGAAGAATCAAGACCTGGGTGTTGCTATTTAAAAATAAGGAGTCACGTAGTTAAAGTGAAATTGTTTATCTGATAGAAAGTCTTTGGAACTCTTCCTGAAAACATGTGGAAGCAGATGTCTTGACCATCTTTAAGGAGGAGTTGGATAGATTCTTATGAAGCAAAGGGGTGAGAAGCTGTTGGAGTGGGCAGGAGTGTGGATTTGAGGATCAGCTAGGATCTTATTGAACGGTTGAGCAGGTTAGAATGGCAAATAGCCTACCAGTTCATGCATTCCTATAGTATTGAATGGTGGACCAAGTTTGAGGTGCCATTTGATCTACTGCTATTCCTTTTTTTCCAACCTGATTTATTTCTTCTTGGTTCACTCCTGTAATTCTCTCTCTTCTATCTATTTCTTGGTCTTCCTTGGGATTGGGTCTTGCAAGCGGAACATAGGGAGCTACGAAGTAGAAATGGGACCCAAAAGTAGTAATCGCCAGATCACTTCTGGTGCCATGTTCTAGTGAATGTAGAAATAGGTGATTAGTCCAGATGAAACTGTGGCTGTTGTGATGGTTCAGAATGGTGAGCTTTAGATTTCAGGGGCATTGGTACTATTTTTGGAGTCAGGATTTGTGAAAGTAAACAAATTGCACCAGAACCAGAATCATTGAATCCCTACGGTGTGGGAACAGGCCCTTCGGCCCAACAAGTCCACACTGACCATTAGAGCATCCCACCGAGACCCATCCCCCACAACCCACCTAATCTACACATGCCTAAACACTATGGGCAATTTAGCGGGGTTTGTTAGTGCTGTTGGGGAGGGTTTAAACTAGCTTGGCAGGAGCTGGGATCCAGAGAGAATGTTTAGCAAGGGGCAATGAAGGGCCACGATTAGAAGCAAATGAGTCAAGAAGGCATAGAAATTTTAGGCAATTTAAGGCACAAGAGGGTTTGGCAAAATTGGATGGTATTTATTTTATTGCAAGGAATCTGACAAACAAGGCAGATGAGTTGAGGACTCAAATTAAAAACATGAGGATATGATGACATTGTTGTCACTAAAACAGAGTCGAGAAAGGGCAAAATTAGCAGCTGGATATTCCAGGAAATGGAGTCTTCAGGCAAGACAGAGAAGGAGGTAAAAGAGGAGGGGGTGTTGCAATATTGATCAGAGCATCAATTAGAGCAGTAAGGAAGAATGACACCTTAGGCTCCACAAATAAAGCCACGTGGGTGAAACATAAAAGTCCAAATAGGTACATTTGCTTTGCTAGGAATGTACAGCAGGCCCCCTAACAGTCTGAGAGAAATGGAAGACCAGATATCTGGGCAAATCTCAGAGAAATGCATATGTAATAGGGTAGTGATAATAGGGGATTTCAACTTCCTCAACATTAACTGGGGTAGCAGGCCCTCCAAGTTCTGGATTTAATTTTAGTTTGAAGTATCACTAGGGGAGCATTTTGCATACAACATTTGTAACTCTTAGACGCACTCATTCAGAAGAAGCCGATTTAGAGGAACCTCTATGAAGGGACACAATTCTTTCAGAACACCCATCAGCAAGAGGAAGTTCAGAAAAAGAACTGAAGAAAGGAATGCCAGCGGTCTCGAGGCCAAGAACTAATTCCACCTCCTGGAAATACCTTCCAAATGTCTGGTCGGAGTTGCGACTGTACTCTCAGGTTCATTAGCCGAGGAACCAAAGTACCCATGACCAGTAACACAGTATTTCCTAGGTGAGCAATCATGCGTGTTATTGATTAGCGATTGATTGCTGGTGATGATGAGATTCAAGGTTGTGATGGAGAAGGACAAGAATGGGCCTGAAATCTCCATTCTAAATTGGGAGAGAGCTGATATTAATAAGATCAGATATGATTTGGTCATAGTGGACTGGGAGCGGCTGCATCTGTGTCCGAGCAGTAGGACACTTTCAAGAAAGAAATATGGGGTGTACAAGGCCATAATATTCCAAGAAAAATGCAAGATGAGATCAACAACTCCAGCTAAACCTGGATATCAAGGGGCATACAGGATGGGATAAAGAGAAAAAGGGAGGTTTGTGACAGATACGAAAAGCTCAAAACAGCAGAAGCCCTAGAGAAGTACAGAATGTTCAAGAAGAAACTTAAAATAGGAAAGCAAAAAGAGAGCATGAAAGAATAATGGCAGCTAAAAAAAGGAAAATCCTAAGTTATTTTCTAAGTACATTAAGGGCAAAAAGGTAACTGGGCAAAGAGTACAGCAGGCCAAGCAGCATCAGAGGAGCAGGAAAGCTGACGTTTCGGGCCTAGACCCTTCTTCAGAAAGGCCCGAAACGTCAGCTTTCCTGCTCCTCTGATTCTCCTTGGCCTGCTGTGTTCATCCAGCTCTACACCTTGTTATCTCAGATTCTCCAGCATCTGCAGTTCCTACTGTCTGTAGGCAAAGAGTACAACTCATTAGGACATTAATTTGTGTGTGGATCCAGAGGATGTAGGTCGGGTTCTAAATGAATACTTGGTGTTGATGTTCACTATTGAGCATGCTAATGTGGGCATAGAAATCAGGCAGAAGGAATGTGATATACTTAAAGAAATTATTGTGGACAGAGGAAATTCTGAGTTGTCTGGCAGGCTTAAAAGTAGATAATTTTCCAAGGCCGGATGAAACATATCCTATATCGTTGAGTGAGGCAAAGGAGAAAATAGCAGGATTGCTGGCAACAATTTTCAGTTTCTCTCTGGGCGCTGGAGAGGTGCCAGAAGACTGGAGGCCAGCCACGGTAACACTGTTATTTCAAGAAGAAAGCAAAGGATAAATCTGTACTTGGAGAGGTAGAGATTAATCAAAAACAGTCAGCATGGTTTTGTTAATGAGAGGTTATGTCTGACCAACTTGACTGAATTTTTCAGAGGCGACCAGGTGTGTAAATAAGGACAATGCAGTTGATGTAGTCGACTTGGACTTCAGCAAGGCTTCTGTTAGGTCCTGCATGAGAGACGATAGCAAAGTCAAGAGTCCATGGGATCCAAGGAAATTTGTCTGATGGATCCAGAATTGGCTGAGTGATTGGGCACATGCAGTATAACGTGAATAAATGGGAGGTTATCCACTTTGGTAGCAAAAATAGGAAAGCATCTTGTTATTTAAATGGTTGTCGTTTGAGAGGGGAGAATGATTAATGAGACCTGGATATGCTCTTGCACCATTTGCTGAAAGTAAGTGTGCAGGTGTACCAGTAGGAAAGAAGGCAAACTTCATGTTGGCCTTCATGACAAGAGGATTCGAGTCAAGGAACAAGAATGTCTTGCTGCAGTTATACAGGACACTGGTGAGGCTGCATCTGGAAAATTGAGTGCTGTTTTAGTCTCCTTATCTGATGATGGATCCTCTTGCCATAAGGGGAGTACAGCGAAGGTGTACTAAGTTGATTCCAGGGATGACAGGACAGATATATCAGTGGAGATTGAGTCGGTTAAGGTTATATTTGCTGAAGTTTAGAAGGATGAGAAAGAATCTCATAGAATCCAATAAAATTCTAACAGCATGAGACAGGTTAGATGCAGAAGGATGTTCCTGATGGTGGTGGAGTTCAGAACCAGGGGTCATATGGGCATATGGGGTAAATCTTTTAGGACTGAAATAAGATATTTCTTCACCCATAAAGAGTGGTGAGCTTGTGGAATCTCCTATCAAAAAAGGGTGGTTGAGGCCAAAACATTGTGTGTATTCAGAAAGAATGTCGGGCTAATAGGATCAAGGGATCTGAGGGGAGAGCAGATTTGAGCTTAGCCATGATCTTATTGAAATGGCAGACCAGGCTCGAGGGGTTGAATGGCGTACTTCTGCTCCTATCTTGTTTTTCTAAGCAGAGGGCAATGGTTAAGAGATGTTTTTGTGACTGGAAGCCTTTGTCCACTGGGGCTCTGCACTGATCAGTGTTGGGGCCTTTGTTGTTTGTGATATATGTAAATGGTTTAGACTTGAATGTAGGGAGGAGGGAGTTTCCCAGATAATACAAAAATTGGTGGTAAATAATGAGGAGGATGGCCTTAGCTTACTGGAGGATGTAAACTAGCTGTTCTGATGGGCTGATCAGTAGGAAATGGAACTCAATCTGGATAAGTGTGAGGTGATGCACTTCAGCAGGACAACCAAGGTAAGGGAATAATTAATGAATGATAGGATCCTGGGAAGCACCCAGGATCAGAAGAATGTTGATGTGCATGTCCACCGGTCCCTTAAGGCAGTGGGATACATTGACAAAGTGGTTAGGAAAGCATATGGAAGGGATTGTCTTTATTAGCTGAGGCAGAGTTTAAGAGGAGGGAGGTGATGCTGGAACTGGATAAAAGGTTGCTAGGCCACCGCTCGAGTATTGTGTCGGTCCCCTCTGCTCTCCCGCTCCCCTCTGCTCTTCCTCCTCTCCCCCACCCCCACAGCTCCTTCTGGAGCATACATCCCCTACCCCCAGCTTCCCTTGCCCACCTTCCCCATTTCTCCTCCCTGTCCTCTGGCTCTGTCTCATTGTCTGTTTTCCCTTCCCCTGACCCACATATATTTCCATTTCCTGTTTTTCCAAAATCAAATGTCCTGTTTGATACGTCCAACTCTATATCTTGTTGCAGATGAATTGTTAATTGGGCTAAAAGACCTTTAACATTTTGCTATCTTCCCCTAATTTCACTGGTGTTCTCTGTCCCTTGCCATCTCATTCTGCTTGTCTTTATCACAAAATTACCAATCTGGCCTTTAGTCTTGACTTGCCTTATTTGTGAATTTACCCTAACCTGAATAGTAATCAGACTATGACTCATTTTTAATTTATTGCCATATCTATACACCTAGTAATTTGGCTTTCAAACTAGTCCAATTTAAATGCAGCCCCCTCTTTCTATAGTACTAATGCCTGAACCCCTTGAGTCAAAACATGTTTTTTGTACCACCTCTTTTACCATATGTTCAATTCTCTGATGTGTTTTACCTTCTACTGGTTAGTCTTTTGAGTTTGATAGTCAGAGACTTGTGCCTTTTTGAAGTTCTGCTTTTTAATTTGTGCACTATTCCAAACTTCAGAACCTCATTCATCATTTCATTAATGTCATTAGTCCCTGTGGTAACTGGTTTGTGATATCACCCTCTCCAGCGGTGCATAATAATGTTTTTGAACAGGTTGATTAGAAAAATTCTGCAAGTTAGCCATAATCTAATTAAATGACTGAGCAAGTACTGAACTGCTCTTGTGTCTGTTCCAAAGGCAGCATGGCTAATTGGTTTTCTTGAACCTAACTGCATCAACACAAGCCAGTTGGCTGCTTGTTTAAGTAAATAATTTTAATGTCGCTTTGCGTGCATAGCAACATGCTGTATGATGTTCTTTACCTTTATAATGTGTAGATGTGTTCCCAACTCAGTACTGGATACATTCTCACCTCCAGAGATTAGTGGAAGGGACTGATTTTGTAGGGAAGAGTGAAACTGTTCACTCTGCTCTGTCTACCACTCCTCTATCTTCCATTAGCTTTCAGGTCAAACTCCTTCTAAAGTTCCCTCCTGCATGATACTTCAACTCTGATTTTTCTCGACTTTCTCTCCTATTTCTGCTCAAGTCCACTCTGAGTTCATGTTGTCCACAGGGCTCACCTCTTGTTCCCTCAGCCGTGTCCCCAGTGAATTGCTGCCCACCTAATTTCCCTTCCTAGCACATGTTTAGGTCATAATGTTATTCGTAGAATTCTGTTTCTTTAGGTGTTATGCCCCCACCCTCCTACCCCTCTATTTTAATATTCAACCATCTTTGCTGTCCTCAAACTAATCCTTAACTCTGAATCCTTGAACATGTTGTCACATCCTGAATCCCCTGTCCATCTCCCTGAATTACATGTTTGAAAGCCTCCAATCACCTTTCTGCTTGAGCAGCAATACCAAAATGGTTCTCATCAAAGTCAAAAATCATAATCTGTGTGACTGTAACAGGTAAACTATCCTTCCTTTACCTGTCGGCAGACTTTGCAACTGTTGTTCCCACTGCTTTCTTCCAATGCATTTCCACCATTATCTAGCTGGGTGCTGCTGCACTTATCTGGTTCCATTCTTATCTGTTTAATTATTACGAGAGTGGTGCTTTCTTTGGCTTATTTTCTTACTGTAATTGTTATCTTTGGTGCTCCACAAGGATTATTCCTTGCCACCCCTTCCCACTCACATTTTGGGCTGCTCACCAGTGATGTCACCTAAAAACTGCATTTGTTCTCACGAGTATATTATTCTAATTCTGCCTTACCATCCTAACTGCTGATTCCATCCCTGGCTCCTGTCTGAAGCTAAAGCCAAGCTGTTTTCAGTCTTGACATAGCTGACCCTAAAATGAGGTTCTAACACACATTCATGTCATCACTAAGACTGCCTTTTCACATCCATAGTGTCATCCACATCTGTCTGTTCCTCAGTTCATCTTTTGCTGAAATTTTTGTGTATGCCTTCATTGCTTCTAAACTTAATTATATAATGCATTCCTAATTGGCCACCTGCATTCCATCTTCCGACGATCTGAAATAATCCAAAACTTTGCTGTCCTGAGTTCGTGCTTATACCACGTCCCATTCAAATATCATCATGGTGCTCACTTATCTATATTGAAGCAGTGTCTCAATTTAAAGTTATTCATCCTTATATTCAAACTTTTCTGTAGTCTTTCCTCTTCCTGTCTCCTAAATCTCCTCAAACCCCACAGCTGTCCAAGATAGATGCTGTTATCCAATTCAGATTTCTAGAGCATTCCTTATTTTTTATTGGTCCACCTAAGGTGGCCACACTGACAACTGCCTATGCCCTAAACTGCAGAGTTTGCTCTGTAAATCTGTCTGTTTTTAAACACCATTCATTCTCCTAGACGCTCATTGAAACCTACTATTCTGGACAAGCTTTTAACCATGTTCTCTAATATTTGCTTCACAGTAGTCCTCTGAAGATTTTAAAGTGTGAATGCTATTTTGTAAAATTGTTGAATTGCTTGGCCATTGAATTTAATTGACAACAAGCAACAACAAAACAAAACTCATCCAATCACCCCCTCCCAAAATAAATGTCTGTAGGGCACCAACATGGACTGTCACAAACTGAATGGAATTAGTTTATAATCATGAAACGTTACAAGAAAAATATAATCTTTTTCTATAGAATAAGGTTATGTTAGAAATAGCTGCAAAAATGCCCTTGTTGAAGTCTCAAGCCTCAAAGCATTTACAGGTTTAAGATCTATCTCTGTTTATGTGAAGTGATCCTGGCTAATAGATTATAGTTCTGCCTGTCACACAATTTAGAGTTCTCCCATGGTGCATCACATGGGACGAATGGAGACCTTATGCAGCATTGATTTGATGAGAGACCAGAGAATCATTTAGACCAGAGCACGCAAATTAAACTTTGTTTCAAAGTCATAAAATCCGTTCAAAAATTTTGAGGAAGTGTGCATTTTCAGACGCAGTTGGTGCAGACATAAGATTATGACTGTGCCATTATGGACTCTACATTGTTACAGAATTGCATCTTTTTGTTCTGTTTATATGGATGATAGTAATTTTGATTCTGGACTTAGCCGCTGGTAACTTGTGAAAGATTTGTAAACATTGAAATTTGGATTGATATTGATGAATTTGCAACATTCTACACTGAGTACCGTTGCAACATTGTTTAAGGAGGGGAATAAATGTAAAGAAAAACACATTTCTAGGGCTTTTCTCAGTAGGAAGTGAGTTCCTCTGTACCAGTGATCTATATTTATTTGTGTAATACTGGTACATATTTATTCAGCTGGATTTGATGAAGCAAGTATATGTCATTTAGAAAGCAATCAAGAAATTTACTTTGGGGAGATCCTTTTCAACATTGATGTGTATTCTGTCCCCTTGCAGCTGTATATTTTGCAACAAATTGAGCTAAACTACTGTACATTATGTATCGTTGAAGAAATCTGAATTAGAAACGTATAGCATTTTTATCTGTTTCGATGTTTGGCTTATGTCTCAAAATATAGGTCTCAGTCCTCTAGTTTTTCTGTTGCAGGCAGAAATAAGTTAAACGTCACATTATTCAGGCACAAACATGCAACTTAGTTGAAGCTATTTGTTAAAGTAATGATCAGCAAAAACCTCTCAGAAAGGGACTGGTTTGGAAAGTTCATTTCTGACCAGCATCATTGCTTGTTTCTCTGACCGGTTTGGTAAGTATAGCCGAATAAATAACTTGCTTGAATTTATGAAAGAATCTCAAAATATTTCAAGCAAGAGAAAAGTTCTCCTGAGTACTCCTGGTCAATATTAATCCCGCAAGTGTTTTTACAAAACAAAACCTCTATTTTCTCCAGTGTGCTGCTTTTCTGATTTTATTGTATAAACAGATTATTCAGTTGCTATCTTATTCCTGTTTTGGGATCTTGTAATTCATAAATTGTCTGCCACATATCCTGTATTGCAACAATGGCCGTACTTCAAAAGTATATCATTCCCAATTACTTTACAGCTAATGAAAGATTTTATATAATTGCAAGTCCTTTTATATCAAGCCTAAAATATGTGAATTTTACCTAAAATGATCAATGATATTATTATATTGCTGTTTGCTGCCTGGGACTTTTCAGTCTCAAAGGCATGGGATACTCAGTTCAAGCTTGCAACTTTATTTTCCTGTTCTCTAGTTACATTGCAGCCAGCATCTATATTCTGCTGTGGCATTTAAGCAGTCTAGAATCTTATTGGCTTTTGATTCCATTTCTTCCTTTTTTTTTTAAACTTGTAGTCGCAATTCATCTTCTATGGGAACCCTCATTCATGGCTTTGTATCTCCAGCTTGAATATTCCAAAGTACTCCTTGTTGGTATCCCACAAGCTTGAGAAAATCCAAAACTGCCCATTTCTTAACTTGCAGCAAGTCCTATTCACCATCACCTCTCGTGACCTACATTGGCCCCAGTCAAACAGTGTCTTGATTTTGTTTCTATTTTATTTCTAGCTTCTTGAGCAGCCCTGATTTTAGTCACTGTATTATTGGTGGCTGTACTTTCAGTTTCCTCAGCCATAAACTCTGAAATAAGCCATTGTGGCTTACTACTTTTCTTTGAGGCACTGCTTAAAATTTACCACTTTATCTGATTAATATCATCTTTTGTAGCTCAGTATGCTTCTGTAATGCAGCTTAGTATTTTTAATGTTAAATCAGCAACATAAATATTACGTTGCAGTTTGGCATCCCTGTTGTTCCAAGTCCTTTTTTAACTTGATTCTTTTTTTAAAAGTTTTTTTCATCCCGTTTACAATTCACTGAATCACAGATTTGTTGCAGTGCAGAAGATTGCTGAATGGTGAATAATTATTGTAAAAAATGTCAGTGCAAGGAGTGAGTACTAACATGAATTGTAAGGACAAAGAGACAAAGGGATAGCCTGTTAAAAAGGGAGGAACGGGTGAAAGAGCACTCAAGGGAAAATAAATTCATAAATACTGAGCATCAAAACTAATTGCATGCATTTCATATATTCAGAAACACATTGTGATAAATGCTGGGCAGTGCCATGAAATATCTGCAATTATTCATTGAACAAATTATTTTAAAGTAATAATGTTCTATTACTTCATTATTATTCAGATGTAAACACGTTCTTGTATAGACTTTTGATGGAGTTTGTCAAAATTGTTTTTCTTCCTCCATTTAGTTATCCAAAGTTAAAATTATTTTTGCTCAATGAGTACCCCCCAAATACACATGGTTCTCTAAGGTATACGCTGTTTTCCTTATCTAGTTTTTCTGTTATGCTGCAACTTGTTGTTATTTGACTATCAGTCTCTGTGCTGCCAATCACTGTTATTGAAATAACTATATTTCAATAAACTTCTGATCACTATACTGTAAAAATTTGAGATGGGAGGAGCATAACACTAAATAGTTACTGTAGAAACATTGCAGATGCTAAAAATGAAATATCATTACAAAGGGATGACACCCAGTCGCTATGGTATAATCTTAATATTTGGAAATATTCCATACATGAGAACAAAACAATGTGCTCAGTAGCAGCATTGTGTGTGATGTTTTTGACCTTCCATGCTGAAAACCAAAAAGATTTTATTTCTTGGAAATGAAACCTCTTCAATTTAATCTGCTTTTTTTCCCTATACATTTGCTATTGAAGTGCTACTTTCTTTTTTCAAAACAATATTCTTAGGTTTCAATAAGTTTTGTCCTCCTTTTAAAAAACTTTCTGACCAAGAGAATAGTTTTTTTACATTTTAAGCTGCTTATGGAAGTCTGTGCTGTGATTGCTTTTGATTTTTTGCTCCGTGTAGGAAAGTACTCGAACCCGGCTAGCTGCTAGCTTGTGTGGCACAAACAAAATTCGCAGCATGCTATTTGGAGAGACATGGACTGAAAACCCACAACATGCCATTCCTGACATTTTCCCAGTATACAGATTGGTTTTGTATATAGCTATAATATTCCAGAGTAAATTGGACATTCACTTATTGAAGTGGTTCATTTGTATTTAAATGTATATCCACAGTGTAAACCAGAATACAAAGTCCCAGGGCTGTATGTTATCGACTCAATTGTGCGTCAGTCTCGTCATCAGTTTGGTCCAGAAAAGGATGTGTTTGCACCCAGATTTTGCAAGAACATCAATACAACTTTCCAAAACTTGTACAAATGTCCTGCTGATGACAAGGTATGTGGTTTTCATAGTCTGTATAATGTATTGTGATTTAATGCACTAAAAGTAAGCTAATGATATGAGTTCCTCAGGTTTTTTTGAATTTAATAAATTCAGCTTGGCTGATGCTACTTTTTTATTGAACCATACCACCTAATTCATTTATCAAGTACAGCCTGGATAATTTATAACCACTCTGTTTCCTGGCTAACATCTCTATCTCAGGCATGCTGCAATGTTCCAACGAAGCTCAGTGCAAGCTGGAAGAACAACTCCTCGTTTTCCGCTTGGGGACCCTGCAGTCCTCCGGACTCAATATTGGGTTCAATAATTTTAGGGCCTGAACTCTGCCATGTCCTATCCCCGTACCCCACACACCAGACCTTGTTATCACATCGTCAGCCATTACACACTACTTATTGTTAGCCATTAACAGTCTCCATTAAAAGCTGTTCACCATCCCAGCCAGATCGTTATCTACTCATTTGTCCGACTGTTCTTTCTCTTTGGGCTCTATCCCCACCTATCATTTACTCCTTACCCCCTCCCCCCACCCTATCTTCTGGATATAAACCAACATTTCCTAACTACCATCAGTTTTGAGGAAGGGTCACCGGACCTGAAACGTTAACGGGCATAAAATCCCAGAAATCCATATATATTGGCATTCAGTTTTCTTTTTTGACAGTTTTAAAATTCCAAGTTTTAACAAACAGGTAGGAAAGTGAAGAACCAATTCACTTTGTAAAATCCAAGTTGGTTTTCATGGAAAGCTTTTTAATGTTCCAAATCACTTTTGACAATTGAAAATTAATGATCCTTCCCTATTTTCACTTTGTGCTCCATGTCAGTTGCTTACTGGACATTAATGAAAAAGTCCAGATAAGTAGTGCCCTCTATGATGTTCAGCTTTTTGATCGGCTTGAGTATCTGTTGGTTGTTGGTAGTCTCCTTTTTTTTTATGTTTTCTTGATGTTTACACTTAGTCCCACTGTTTAAGCCTGTGTACTGAGTTGATAAGCTGTTGCAACCCTATGTGCTATCTTGCATAAATGTTAAGAGCCGGATTGATTCAGGCAAGTTTAACTGTGGTGGAAGTACTGAATTGTTCCCTGAACGACCTGACAGCATCCACTGGTGGAGTAGCAGTTATTCTTGATAGAGGTGCAATTGTCATACATAAAATGGGCTCCAGTGTGTGAAGATACTTATGACAGTGAACTTTGCAAATCAGTTGCGCACGTTACCATGGGAAAACAAAATAGGATAAGAGTTTTATGAACAGTCTTAAGACTATTTAGACAAGATTTTTAGGTCACATGAATGTGCAAATTAGTTCAGATAGGGCTGGGTTTCAGAAATTGTAGGCTCCCATGGAAATGGAAGGTGCACAAATAATAGAGATCACTTTGTATAGTTCGTTCCACAAACAATGTCAAGTTTACTCTTCACATTCTCACACACAGACATCCACAAAACTACATCAGCTTTGAATGTCAGCAGAGCTCCAGTCAAGTATCTGTTAAGCATATTTGCTACAGAGTTGAGTTGGAGAACTGCGAATTAACAGGATGTTAGAGTATATAGTGCGACAGACATTCAGAGGTCACCATTTGGGGATGGCGTACATCAAGCTGAGGACGCAAAACAATCAATCAGAGGTTGGAAAGATTTTGATATTTGCAAGCTTGGTGATAATAAAACTAATTACCCTAAGAAGCAAATTTGATGTCCAATTTCAAGCCTTGAATGGTAGACTGGTGGAAAAAACTGAAGGTAGCAATTCAAGTAGCAGGGGAAGAGGTATTAAAAGTTTTTGAACGAAATGAGTCAGTGACCACACATGGGATCTTAATGCAGAAAGTGGAATTGGAAACTTGGGCCTTCTGTCAGACTTGTATAAATAGGAGAGGGGGCAAGAGGATCAACAAACCAGCAGAAGGTACAGTTAGTTACAGTAACAGTCTTAATTTGGGAAAGCTTTAATGGCTGGTAGTACTATGAATGACAGGTTGATAATGTAGGGAGCACAAGCATCAAGCTACATGTTGACATTTTTGTAACTGAATGAACACACTGCCAAGTTGGTTCCTTTAATATGTAAACATGTAAGAACTATGCTTGGCATTTAAAGGAAGCAGTGTTTTTATATGCAAGATAAATCCAATAATTTTCACTCTTTTTCATAATCAAAACTGGACTCTTAATCTTTGATTTACTACTGCATTCAATCCATCTAACCATTGGATAAATTTTAAATTCAATTAGTTTCCCAAAATCACTTTTGGTTTTATCTGGAACAGAGGTGCTGGGGAGAGGAAAGAGTTTACACAGTTTAATGACTAAGAAACAAAACTTTCTTTCAAGCTTCTGTCACCATTCTAATCGAAATGGAAGCAAATAATGTAGATGTTGGAAAATCAAATAAAATTAGGAGATGCTGGAAACACTATGCAGGCCAAGCAAAATGAAATAGTTAACCAAGTTGAAGACCTGCCATCGGCTGTATGGAGCTATGATGAAAAGTCTTTACCGTGAAATATTAATTCTCCCTCTTTCTGTCCAGATGCTGTCTATCTACTCTAGTTCGGGTTCTGTTTTAAATAACCTCTTAACCACTTCTGATAAAGTTCCACATCCTGATAATCCTCTTCACAAGTATGATTTTTCTAACTCATTATATTCATCTTGTTGTAGTACTTGGGATCTTTGCCAGGGCTTCCCAAGTTGTTGTTTGAAACACCCTATGGAGTTGCCAACTGAAAATTTAGGGTTGCAAGATATAAGGCAACAATCGTTCCTGTGGAGCTCTGGCCAATTGCCAATGGCTTGAAGCTCTTTAAAGCTTGTTAAATTGTGATCGTGGCCCAAGTAGCAGATCTTTGATCCTAGAAGTGTGAACTTTGTCCCAGCTACCACCACTGTCAGGGGTCCTCCCTTCAACCCCACTGTGAGAGATTTGTTGCCTCCTATCCCAAACCCCAAAGCAGTTGTTTCTGGCAGAGGTGGCACAGTGGCTCACTGGTTAGCACTACTGCCTCACAGGGTTTGATTCTACTCTCAGGTGACTGTCTGTGGAGTTTGCACATTCTCCCCATGTCTGCATGGGTTTCCTGCGGATGACCTGCTTTCCTCCCATAGTCCAAAGATGTGCAGGTTAGGTGGAATAGCAATAGGAATTGCAAGGTTACAGCAATTGAGTGGCGGTGGGGGCAGTGGATCTGGGTGGGATTCTCTTTGGAAGGGTTGGTGTGAACTCGATGGGTCAGATGGCTTACTTGCACAGTGAAGGGATTCAATGATTCTGGGAGTTCTCCCCGCCTCATGTATACTACTACCACACACTCTGATCTGGGGTCATAGTAGTTATACCAAAATGGGATCATAATGAGAAAAGGTTTGGGAAGTAACAGACTTGTTGCTCCTGATTCACAGAATTGTTACAGCACAAAGGAGGCTATTCAGCCCCTTGGGTCTACTCTGGTTTTTCAGTTGAGCATTGTGACTTGGAGTGATTTGCCTGATTTTTCCCATATTATTGCTCATTTGAACTTATTCAAATAATCACCCAATGTTCTCTCAAATGCTTCAACTAACTGCCTTCTCTGCACTTCCAGGCATGTTCATCCAGACACAAACCACTCAATCATTGTGTGAAAACATTTTTTTCTCTCATCACGTTTGCATATGACTATAAATCTGTATGCTTTGAGTCTGGATCCTTTGTTGATTGGGAATAATTTCTCCATATCTGCTCTTCAAACAAATGTAAACAAATATTTCACTGTTTTTCGAGGCTTTTCACAATTTTGAAGTTGTTATTGCATCCTTCCTTTAACATTTTCAATTCCGTTCTCTATTATTGAATAGTATATCTCTCTGTTCCTGTATAGTATGTCTATGGCAAGTTAGTATTTTAATCACTGAATGAGAGCTGATGACAGGTTGAGTGGAAGATTGCAGTATGTTTCTAGTAGGTCACTACGTTTGCAGTCTATAGCCTCTTAACAGCTGCATTTCGCATCTCTGGCCAATAGTGGCTTTGTGAATATGTTCTCTTAAAGTCAAGATTTCCAGATAACTTGCTCTTTGCAGGAATATCTAATGTTCGTTTTATTCCTGCCTACATACCGGTTTGATTTTAATTATGATATCAGATCATGAAAAGACCTGAGCCGTAACTCAAGTGAGGAACACAAGCAAAAATGTAGATTTCTTTTTTCATAAATCTGTTCAGAGATGCTATTGCATCTGGAGCAGATGGGGCTAGAGAACTTGGGCCTCCTGGCTCAGAGGTAGGACACTACCACTATGCCAAAGAACCCCACTAACAAAAGCATATGAAGTAAACAGACCACATAATTAAATAAAATCTAAGTCTGTCCGGATGAAGTTGGTGTGTGCACCTTTAAGATTCCAATTGCAAGTCATACAAATTTACGCAAGAAGAGTACTAACATTTAGTGGGTTTATAAAGACACTGAAAATGAATTCTTCAAAGCAATGTTTATGACTTCAGCATTCGCTCCCACTCAATATATACACCTTCTTTGTGTGGAATGCCTGCTTGGGGAGGTTACAGGTTTGTCTTAGAATTCAGGAAATGAATGTCCAACTCCATTCACTTGATGGGCTCATTCCAGCAGCCTGGAACTTAGCATGGACCACATCTGGAATTATCTGGTCACATTTGATTAAAAATTAGTATGCCTCCTCATTTTTGATGTATGATAGATGCAATGTATGGAAAAATATTTGTGGTAGTTTATGAAAGCCTATTTGTCAAATATTGTGCATATGCATTCCTGCTAACTGACTGAAATCTGCATTTAAGTGATTTCAAGATGAACTGATATGCGTAGAAAACTTATCGGTTTACGTGCCACACTACCTTCAATTAGTTCTTTCCCCGTTGTAAAGATGTTCCTGAAAGGATGGCTGGAGGTCACTGAAGATGGTGGGAGATGGCAAACTGTTCCTTCTGTTCCTTCTGTATGCTCCCAGAAGGAACAGGAGGGTTCAAAGCAGCACCATAGCACTACTACACCCTGTCCCTCCTGTATCTCACTGCCTCATGTACTGGAGTGAAGTAAGGGCATGCTTCTGCAGCAGTCTGTTTAAAGGTGCTGTTTGAGATTGAGACGCTTGCCTAGAATGGCTAGAATGCAGAAAATGGTCCTGACCATGTATTATATACATATGTGGAGAGTTAAATCATTATTACAGATTGAGGAGATGGCCATTAAACCATAATGTCTATGCTGGCTCTCTGCCTGATTAATTCAACTAGTTCCGTTCCCTGCCCTTTCCCTTTGGTATGATAATTGTTTTTCTTTTGGTTTCTTCCTGTCACAGAAAGTCACAGTTAAATCTTGCTCCATCATACGTTAGAGAAATATGCATTTTAGATCCTAACCACTGGCTGTGTTTAGAAAACAAAAGTTCTTTATGTTGCCATTTTTTGTCACTCAGCTTAAACAGATGTCCTCTGATTGTTGAATTGTTAGCCAAAGGGAGCAGTTCTGCTCTACCTCGACCCTCAAAAGGACCTCTTATCAAATTTCCTCCAAATCTTTTCTTAAGAAAATCAATTCCAGCTTCCCTAATCTGTCTCCCTAATTGAAATCCTCATAGTTGGTACCATTCTCATAAATTCTAAAGCCCTTCATATTTGTTCTAACGTGCAACGCCCAGGATTGGATCCCAGTTGAGGTTGATCCAGTGTTCTCCAGATGTTCTTCATCAGCCCGTTATAAAGCCCAGGATTTCATATGTTCAAGCTATCTTGCCACCTTCAGCGATTTATGCATCGCCTGTCCAGTCTCTGTTCCCCATTTTATAAGTTTATATTACGTAATCTCTTTCTTCCAACCCAATGCGTCATTTCATACCTCATTGTGTTACATTTTATGTCTTGTGTGCCTAATTCACCAATCTCTCTCTGCCTTCAAGACTGTCGCTATCATCCTCATAGTTTACAATACATCCAAGTATTTTTGTCATCTGCAAGTTCTGATGTTGACACCATGTCTGGGCCATTAATCTATATCAAGAAAAGCTGTGGCTACAACTTACCCAAATCCATTTTAGTTTCTTGATGACCACAGGTCCAACAACACTCACGAAGCTCAACACAGTTTTAGAAAAAGCAGTCTATGTAAAGGACACCTCATCCACCACTTTAAACAATAACTTGTTCCACCACTGTTGCATAGTGATAGCAGTGTGTACTATCTACAAAATGCACTGCAACATATCGCCAAGTATCCATCAACAGCATCTTCGAATCCCTCACCTCCAACGGTTAAGGTCTGCAGATGCATGGGAACAGCGCTGTCTAGAAATTCCTCTCCCAAGTCAGACACCACCCTGACTTAGAACTATGTGTAGTGTCTTTGTCGTTATTGGATTAAAATTCTGGAACTCCCACCATAACAGCACTGTACATCGTGTAGACTACTGCAGTTCAAGCAGATAGCTCACCATCACCTTTTCAAATGAAGTTAATGATGTGCAATTAACACTGGCCTCACAGGTCATACTTGCCTGTCATGAATGAACAAAAACAGTCCAGGAAACTTGAGTTAAAAAAAAAACACCTAGAGCAACCCACTGTCTTTTCCTCCAAAAACAAATTGTCCACAACTATTGTTTCCTGCCATTCAGCCAGTGTCACCACTGTCCCTTTTACTGCATGTCCTTCATAACTAGCACCTGATAAAGTGCCTTTTGGAAGTCCAGAGAGACTAAATTTTGACAGTCAAAATATTGACTTGATAGAGGTGTACAAAATGATCAGAGGTATAGATAGACTAGACAGCCAGAGACTTTTTCCTAGGGTGGAGGCAGCTTTTACGAGGGGACATAGTTTTAAAGTGAAAGGAGGTAGATATCGGAGAAATGTCAGAGGTAGGTTCTTTACTCAGAGTAGTAGAGGCGTGGAATGCATTGCCGGAGAGGGTACTGGAGTCGGCCTCATTAGGGGCATTTAAGCGGGTATTAGATAGGCATATGGATGATGGTATAAGGTAGCAGTGAAGGTTAAATAAACCTTAAGTTTTGGGTAAAAGTTCGGCACAACATTGTGGGCCAAAGGGCCTGTACTGTTCTATGTTCTAAATCAACGGCATTGCCTTCATCAGCCCTATTTATTTTCATGTCAAATAAAAAACCTCATTCAATTAGTTACAGGAGTAGCTTCCTGTGATATAACTTGAAATATAACAATCTGGGTACCTTGCTATTTTTCTGAGCAATGTGCAGAGGCTTTTGAATTGATATGGCATCTGCCAAAAATGGTTTGTATGCTACTGAAAAACATTAACTCTTTTACATGGAAAAACAAAAGTATACTTTGGGAAGAACATGTCAATTACAGGTAAGCGCTGAAATTTATAATGGGCAGAGGTGAACAGAATACTTGGGATTTCAGCTCATTCTTTATGAAATTTTTTGTTATTCAGTGTGTACAGTGGCTAAACATCTGGTGGTTGTTAGTAGCTCTAACATTAGGCCGATCTGTGTTTTTTACAGAGTAAAGTAGTGCGGGTACTGAATTTGTGGCAGAAGAATGGAGTGTTCAAAAGTGAGATTATACAGCCACTTCTGGACCTGGCAGCAGGGATTCCACCACCCTCTGTCACCCCTGCTGTTGCCAGTACTACAGCAGCAACTGTGAGCAGCAACACACCAGGTAGTAGTCTAGTAACTGTAGCTTAAAATTATATGTATATCATTCAAAAGTAATATGGAAATAATTTTGGGATTGAAATACACTCACAATCTCTCACACACACAATCACACAGATATTAGGAAAACATGGTATCCACTGGTATCATTATTTCAACTTTAAGTGAGCACTGATGTGAGCATGTTGATTATCATACACTTTATGACATAAAAGAGCATCTGTGAATTTTATCTCATTTGTCCCATAATTCTTATATTCATCCACCTGTTGTTCAAATAAAAAGTATGCCCCCTTTTAACACTTCGATTGGCTGACAATGAGCATTTCATTGTCATTTCCTGTAATCTCATTGCTTGAGGCTAATCATATGACCATTCTCATTGATATTTGGTTATGAGGGCTCTGGATTGTGTTGGTAGGCTGTGGAATTTTGTAGAGTTCTTTTTCATGGTATAATTGTTAAGAACACAACTGTTTCTATTGTTTTTGTTTTTTCAGTGGTTTTGAGCACTTTGAATGTTCTTGTGAAAAATATGACTGGAAAAACTCCATCAGTTTGTTGTAAATGACCTCCCATTGGCAAAGCCTTGCTGACTAAGCCGTATTTTACCATGCATTTCCAAACACTCTGCAATCTCATCCTTCTTAATGGACTCTAGAATCTTAGCAATGACCAAGGTCAGGCTGACTGGCCTATGATTTTCTGTCTTCTGCCTATTTCAGTAGGTGTTCAAGGGGCTAAAGAGAGCTAAAAGTACCTGAATGCACATAGCATTCGTAACAAAACAAGTGAGTTGACAGCACAAGTAGACATCTAGCAGCCAGATTTCTCGAATGTTAAAAACTGGGATCTAAATATTCAAGGGCACGAGACTTTAAGGAAGGATAGAAAGATAGGAAAGGTGGAGATGTAGTTCTGTTAATAAAGGATGACATTGGAACAGTGGACTGCAGTAACCTTAATTTGGAAGATCAAGATATGGAATTGGTTGTGGTAGAGGTGTGAAATGAAGTTAAGAAGTTGCATGTGGGAGTGGTGTAAAAGGTCCTCTAACAGTAATCACACTGTGTAAGATGGGGTAAACAGGAATGAATAATGGGTCTTATGAAACAGGTGTAGCAATTATCATGGGTGATTTTACTCTACATATAGATTCAGCGAATCAAATTGGCAAAGATAATCTGGTTTTTGAATTCCTGGAGTGTTTTCAGGGTAGTTTCTTGAAGTTGTATGTTTTTGGAGCCATTTGAGAAGAAGATAAAATTGATCTGGGAATGTGCAGTGAAACAGGATTAGTTAATGACATCATAGTGAAGGCCCCATGATTGGAATGGCCATAATATGATTGATATTGCCATACATTTGAGGGAGATAAGAATGGATCTAAAACTATTGTTTTCAACTTAAATAGGGCAATAATGGGGGTATATCTGGCTGACTAATGTGAACTTGGAAATTAGGTAACAAGATAGACTAAGAGAGATGGTGGAAAAAAAATTGAAGAGGATATTTCAGAAAACTCAGAAAAAGTACCTTCCAGTAAGAGAGATGCCAAGGTAAAGGTGTGGCGTCTGGAGCTAAATATAGATACAATCATATTGAAAGCAAAGCATTAAATTTCGAAAGGCGAGTGGCATATCAGAAAAGTGGGTAGAGTATAAAGAAGAACAAAGAACAACTTAAAAGATTGATATAAGGGGAAAAATTGAGTAGAAGAGAAAGTTAGCTTGTGTAAAAAGAAATGCAACAATCCTGTACAGGTATTGAAGTAAAGTAATTGTTGGTCTTATAGAGATTACTAATTCCACAGATTCAATGGAAAATAGAAAATGGCACATGATTTGAACTGATGTTTTGTATTTGTCTTAACTGTAAATGACACAAATAACATTCCAGAAATAATTGTGAAAAGCAGAGATAAATCTCCTAAGAAAAGATACCGGCAAAATTAATACAACTAAAATCTGGCAGGTCCTGATAGAGTTAATCGTAGTGTCTTAAAAGAAGCAGTTGTTGAAATAGAAGCAACGATGGTTTAAATTTTCCAAAATTCCTTGGATCCTGGAAAAGTCACATCAGACTGGAAAATTGAGAATGTGACTCCTTTTCAGATCATACATCATGGAATCCCTACGGTGTGGAAACAGAGCCTTCGGCCCAACAAGTCCACATAGATCCTCAGAGCATCCCACCCAGACCCATCTCCCTATAACCCACCTAATCTACAGATCCCTGAACACTACGGGCAATTTAGCATGGCCAATTCACCTAGTCTGAACAAACCTAGTTTGGACTGTGGGAGGAAGCCTGAGGACCCGGAGGAAACCCACGCAGACACAGCGAGAATGTGCGGAGTTTGCACAGTCGCCTGAGGGTGGAATTGAACCCGGGTCCCTAGCGCTGTGAGGCAGCAGTGCTAACCACCGTGCCACCCCATTATTATTATCTCCCTGGCAGGGAATTGAACCCCAGTCTCCCACATGACAGGCAGGGTACTAACCACTATACTACTGAGGACTTCACTTTTATTTAAGAAAGGGAGGAAACGGATAGCAAGAAACTACAGATCAGTTAACTCAACATCAGCTGGAGGAGAAATGCTGGAATATTTTATTATGGAGGATACAGCAAGACATTTAGAAAATCTCAATTCAGTCAGGCAAACCAACATGGTTTTGTGAAAGTGAGTTCAAGTGTGGCTTAAGTTACTGGAGTTTTTTTGAAGAAGTGACAGGTAATGTTCGTAAAAAGAATCTGGATGTGCTGCATTTAGATTTCTAGAAAGCATTTGATAAGGAAACACATGAAAGAAAATTAGAGCTCATGGTGTAAGAGATAACATAATCGTGTGGTAGAGATTTTGTTGGCTGACTGGAAAATAGAAATGATTATAAATGGATTATTTTCAGATTGACATGTTAAGTACCACAGAGATCCGTACTTGGGCCTCAACTATTTACAACTTACAGAAATAGTTATTTGTATGTATGATCGCAAAATTTCTGAAGATGCATTTATAGGCTGGAGGGTAAGTTGTGAAGAAGTTATAAGAAATCTGCAAATGGATGTAGATAGGTTAAGTAAGTGGACAAAAATTGGAAAAAAGAGTATAATGAAGGAAAATGTGCATTTGATCACTTTGAAATGAAGAATAGAAAAGCAACATTATTTAAATTGCAGGGCTGTGAGATGTAGAGGGATCAGGGTGTCCAAGTACATGAACCACTAAAAGTTGGCAAGCGATTAAGAAGTCAAATAGAATATTGTTTATTGCAAGTGGAATTGAATATAATGAAGGCAGTTTTATTGTAGTTGTATAGAGCACTGGTGAGGCCATGTTTTGGTTTCCTTGTTTAGTAATGAATGTAAATGCATTAGTCAGTTCAAGGAAGGTTCACTCAGCTGATACCTGGGAAGTGGGGTATATCTTATGATGAAAGATTGAGCAGTCTGGGCCTGTATCCATCAGAAAATAGAAAGATAAGCGCTGATCTTAATGAGCAGTGCAAAATCCTCAGAGAACTTGACAGGATGGGTGCAAAAAAGGATGTTTTGCCTTGTGGGAGGGTGTAGAACCCAAGGAGACGATTGAAAAATTGAAGTCTTTCACTAAAGACAGAAAGGAACGGTTGGGCAGCATGGTGGCTCAGAGGTTAACACTGCTGCTTCACCAGAGACCATGTTCAATTCCAGTCTCTGGTGACTGGCTGTGTGGAGTTTGTACATTCTCCCATGTCTGCATCAGTTTCCTCCCACAGCCCAAAGATGTGCAGGTTAAGTGGATTGGGCATGCTAAATTGTCCATAGTGTCTAGGGGTGTGTAGGTTCAGAGGATTAGCCATGGGAAATGCAGAGTTACAGAGATAATGTAGGGGATGAGTCCTGAGTGGGACTCTTCAGAGGGTTGATGTGGATTTGGGGTGAAAGGCCTGTTTCCACACTGTAGGGATTCTATGATTCTAAAAGAGTTCTTTTCTCAGAGAGTGGTGTGCATCTAGAACACAGTTCCCTAAAGGATGGCGGAAGTAGCTTTATTCAATACTTCAAAGGCCAAGATGGTTATATTTTTGACTAACAAGGGCGTCAAAGGTTATTGGATGTAGCCATGAACATGAAATTGAGGCAGCAGTCAGATTAACCAAGATCTTGTGGACTGGTGGATCTGTGAATCTTGTGGATCTTGTGGGTGTATATGAGGGGCTAACTCCTGTTCCTTTTACACATGTTTGTACATATGCTCCCAACTGGAACTTGTTCGGATCAGATCTTGTCCATTATGATTTTGCTGACATTAAATGCTAAAATGGTAATTCCAGTGTCTACTCAGCTTTGTTCAACCATCGGATTTCTCTCTAAATGAGTCCTTCAAGCTAGCATGAAAAATGGAATGACTGATCAAATGGAGAAAGCACACTGGCTCTGATGGTGGCAATCATGTGTGAATGGGTTGTGGAGGCCTAGAATGAAGTCAGAACAGAAATTTTTGTCAAATAGTTGGGCAAAAGTGGCATATCCAATATCATTAATGGTACAGAAGATTATTTCTGTTAATAATATGGCTGGTGACGATGTGATTACTAATGTTTGTCTTGATCCATATAAAGATGCCATTTCTAGAAGCAGAATAGGACATGGCAATGAGACAAAAGATGATTGTTTATGGATTTTAATACACGTTCAGCGCATGCTGTTGCTGCTAAGTGTTATGCTTTTCTGAACTACGAGCAAAAATGAGTGAAATGATATAAATTTGTATATAGGACTTTTTGTTCTTGATACATTTGGTGAAGTTAGTATTCAGAAATTGACTTCTGCCTCTGCAGACATTACTTATTTAGTAAAAGTAGGGATTTAAAATACTTTTGGGTGCTTTGGTTTCATCATGTCCACACTCAAAGGAAGTACAATCTCCAACCTGGCAGCTCTGCAATAGTGAGGCAGTCAGCGAAGCTAGATTTCAACCTAAGTTAAGCAATCTGAAAAGTCTGAGTTTATTTATTCTCCTGACCTGCCTGTATCCAATGAGTTTATGGAATTAACTTTGTTTCAGGCAGTGGAATTATTATGTGGAGATGCTGGTGTTGGACTGGGGTGGACAGTCAGAAATCACACGACAACACGTTATAGTCCCAACAGGATTATTTGAAAACAAAAGCTTTCGGAGCCTCTCTTGGTGGAGTATAGCTACTGTTATCAGTGTGGCAGACATGAATATTTTTTTTCTGATATTTATTTATGCAGTCTTTGGGCCATGGGATGTATTTTGTGGTCCTTAGTCCTACACAGCTATCCTTTCTGTCAATTGTGTGTTCAGATCTCTTCAATTAACTTGTCCTTGCGCCACCATGTTTACTCTGAAATTCACTGCTCTGGCTTGCTGCTTCAAAGTCTTTTAATAGTGTCTTCAAAACTTGTATTTTTGGCTTTGCTTGGTTATTACTTCTGACTGTACGGCTGCTACTTACTGCCTACTTCTGTATGAAACACCTGTATGGGGAAAAAAATTAAAATTCGTGTTGTTTTATACTTTAAGAACCGCAAGTTAACTTTGATACCAGTGTTGAATTAATGTGACGTGGTAGGATTTAACAGGGTGCTCTGGTGTTTAAAAAATTGGGTGAGAGCCTTACCCCAGCTATACACCTTCTACCTCACAGATATTAAATAGCCAGTTACCGCTTAGTGACTTAAGATGGGACCTCTGGTCCTTAGCAGCAGAAATATGTGCCCAGAGATCTGTGGGCTTTGCTCCTGTCTTTGCCATAATGACTCCACAGAGAGAAAGCTACTAGGTGGGTACTTGGTAGGGCCCACATGCACTAGGGTAATTAATCGGGCATTAATTTGCTTTTGGACTTCAGTTGGCTTGCCTGACACACTTTCCCCGCCTGACACACCTTCCCCACCCCGCCCACCCTAATGCATACATGTGCACTCACTCGCACACAATCCCGTCACTGGTAAAGTTGCAATGACGAGGCAGTACCTGCTTGGTTTCGCATATACCATCAGCACCTTTAAACCTGTGAGTAGGAGAGCAATAAAGCCAGTCCATAGAGCTCATGACAGAGGCACAATGCAAGAATTGTATTAACCTAAAACTAAAATTATTTTTGAAAAAATGTGCGGTCTTTTTAAAAAATTTTTTTGAAGTTTTATTACTTTTGTTTGAATGTAGGCTGATCATCCATAATGTAATAATAAAATTGGTGGAATTTGCTGTATTTTTAAATTGTTTTGATCATTAAGGTGAGAGGGATGTCTTTGCTGCAGAGTGAGACACTTCTTGTTTACATGTTTACCCATTAATCAAAATTATTTACTTTAGACACAGGCTAGTTGTGACAGTTGCTGTTCGCAGTACTGTACCTTAACCTCATTCTCTGATGAGTGTCCTCAATGATTGCAAGATTGAAATTTTCCATTTCCTACAGCAACCATCTTTGTGATGAGTAAAACGCCCTGAAACATATTAAAGTCAGGCTCCACCAGATTCTCAGCCTTCTTGCACATGCTCATTCACAGATTACCATTGATGTCTACCATTTATCATCACCCTCCTTTAACAGACTGGTTGCTCAAAATGCGGGACGTAATTCCTGTAACAGGTTTGGAATGTGATCTCACCCTCCCACCTATGGTGTTGTAATCCTGATATAACACTTTTCCATTTCTGCTTATTCATCCACCACAATTAAAATCATTCCTGTAATTTATCTTAAACTGAGCTGATGTGTGCTGTCCTTGTATTAAGTGATGTTGCATCTTCAGGATGGCTTTTCCCTTCTTGAAATGTCACAGAGGTCTTGACGTTGTGAGGAATTGAAATGAAACAAAGATGTAATTTACTTTTGTGAAGGAAGAGGCAGGAAGACGGGGTGACTGACATTAGTAACTTCAGTTTGGCATGCAGCTTGTATAAAGTTAGGATATAAGAGATACCATATGAAAATATCCTAGTGATGCCAATTGCTTTCACCATGTCACTGCTGTCATGAGCAGACATTTGCTTATAATTTCAAAGAGGTCATCCATGACTACAGAGAGTGTGGTGGAGGCAACCTCTGGCTTGGTACCTGCTCTTGATTTGTGTGTGTATGTTGGTGTTACCTTCTATAAGCACCAAGGTAGTATATTACAGTTGTAAGATGTGGAATGCAGAAAGTTGCAGTACTACTGAGAGTTGTGAATGCAGAATGTAAGTGAATTGAAGTAGTGCATTTACTGTTGTGGAACCAAAGGACGTAGAAAGGGAACGTCAGCTGTGGTGGTACGAGTGTGATGAGCATTTGAGGATTCTAACTCTAACAAGTCTCGTGATGTCACCTAAGCCTTTTCCAAATTACAGTCATATCCTGGAAACTAAGCTTCTTGCTTTGACATCTTCAATATTCTCTTCCTTCTGGTGACTGAGATGCTGCCTAGAGTAATTTCTATTTCTTGCCGTTTTGCAGGAATCTGAGCCTCCAATGTTGCATCAATCTGTTTACCCAATTGTGATCTCTTGTGGCCATTTTATACCTTTCAACATTTCCCTACTGTCTGCAACCACATTGCACCACCCTTTTAAAAAGAAAATTTGCATATGTCGACATTGTTTTCTATTGATCGACCTATTTTTTGTCTATGCCATTAAAGTACCTACCACCTGACTTTATTTAGCTTACCTAGTTTCTCGTTGCCTGATTATTTTTCTCTCCTGTAATTCGCAGACATTGATGTTGATTTCATGGTTATCTTGGTTTCCATCATACCCACTGCTGCACTATGCGCATCTAAAAATTAGAAAATTGTGGTTTAGAACTGACTTCCTTCAATAATCTTGTAATGTATTATCAGAACCCGCTGATTTACCTATCCTGAGTTTTACAAATATTTTGAAAGATTTTCCCTTTCTGTAGATTACCTAACAATAGTTCAGTTTTTCTGAAGAAGGGTCTAGGCCCGAAACGTCAGCCTTCCTGCTCCTCTGATGCTGCTTGGCCTGCTGTGTTCATCCAACTCTACACCTTGTTATCTCAGATTCTCCAGCATCTGCAGTTCCTACTATTTCTGAAATAGTTCAGCATCATTCTTTTGTACGCCGCAACTCTTAATGTCCATCCTTCTCTCTACAAACAGATATAAATATGTAATTCCTATTTCTACAATACCTTCATCAACTGCATTTCACTTTCCATTTCCATCCCTGAGTGGTTTAAAAGCCTCGTTTACACTATCAGCTGCACCATCCTTTTCCAGAGTCCACTTAAACATTTCTCATTTCTGTTTCAAATTGCTGCAACACTATTCTTCTTATTGTTAAGCCTAATTTTATTATTTCCAAAATGATCGGATTTTAATTTACTTTTAAATGCTGTCTTTATTATAGCTGTTCTAACTTTGATTCACTTCCATTCCTTCTACACTAATCTACTCAACTCATTTTTGATTTCCTGTTCCTGAGCCAGTGTGTTTGAATTTCGGTCTTATTCCATTAAATGTTTCCTTTTTCCTGTCTGGCACTTCCACATCTTACAGACAACTGTAATATACTACCTTGGTGCTTTCCTCTTTTAAATTTAATCTGTATTCTGCCCCAATTGTTGTGTTATTTTATACAAGTTAGTGTTTTTTATATTTCTTCTGTTTGGTCAAGTGTTTATGAAAATTTCTGTTAATAAAAGGCAGTAGAAATAGATTGAGCAAATAAGTGTTTGCCAAGTGATTGTTGGCAGTGAGAATGAACATTGATTTGTTTTTAGCAAATATTGCAATTTTCCTATAGTACGTTATAGTATGGCTGCACACAAATTTTATTGTGAATATGTGAAGCTTGATACGTATTAGGGCTTCCATCACTTCTTGAAAAGGTACACTGTAAATAGTTTCCTCAGTCTTGACTTGATGTATACAAAGCAACAACTTTACTGATGGTCAAATCATCATTAGTGGGGCTCAGGCTGGTGTTGTACATCGAGACTGTGTGGATTTCCTGATGCAGTTGATCCCTTCAACAATCTCTGAAATCAAAAGTTCCAATGGGCAGTTTCCCCAGCACTGGTATGGAGGTTAGCACTGCCGTCTCAGAGCACAAGGGAGCCTGTGTATGTGGAGTTTGTACATTCTCCCTGTGTCTGCGTGGAATTCCTTCCATAGTCCAGGGATGTGCAAGTTAGATGGATTGGCTGTGCTCAATTGTCCATAGTATCTTGGGATATGTAGGTTAGGTGCATTAGCCATGGGGAGTGCAGGGCTATAGGATAGGGAGGGTGGGTCTGGTTGGGATTGCCCTTCGGAAGGTCGGTGTGGACTTGATGGCCTGTATGGCCTGCTTCTACATTTTAGGAATTCTATGTTCGATATGCAACCCTCCAGAAAAGCCCCTTACAGTTAGAGACTTTGGACAGTTCGTATTCACTGAAGGTTAATAGTTATCCAGGAAACATTGGAGGATTATAAACCTAATGTAACTCCTGGGCAAGAAGCTGAACCACCCCTTCCTCTTCAAATCTGGCAGGACCTGCCTGACTCTGGCATCCAATAATCTAACATCACTTACATTACACACTAACCATTCCATTCCTTGGGGACCTTTAACTCGTGAAATATGACAACAAGTTTTGTATTTTTTAAAAGAAGGGAATGTGTTTTTGGCCTGTAATGTTACTGCTGCACTGAGTGGACTTTTCCTTGCTTATCTTAGTAGCCAATTCATGATAGACCAGACATGGATTCTTGCCTGTAAAAATCACAGGCAGCTATAAGTGTTTGCCAAGTGATTGACAAGAATGAACATTGATTTGTTTTTAGCAAATATTGCAATTTTCCTGTAGTACGTTGTAGTATGACTGCACACAAATTTTATAGTGAATATGTGAAGCTTGATACGTATTAGGGCTTCCATCACTTGAGAAGGTACACTGTAAATTGTTTCTTCAGTCTTGACTTAACGTATACAAAGCAACAACTTTGGGGTAATTTATAAGATGACTGCCGTTGATCAATGGTAATCAAAACATCTGGCCTGTTATTGGTATGGCACGCTAAAGTTTTAAATGCTTAAGATGGTTAAAGGATTTGATTGTTTTAATAGAAATTATTTACTCTGCTGAGAGATTCTAGACCAAGTTGGAAAAGAGCTGTTCAGGCTTAAAATTAGAAAAGGGCATTCAAGAATGTTGGCACGTTGCAATTAGAGCAGAATCGTCTGTATTAGAGTCCATGGAAGGGATCATCACTTCTGATTGGAGGTGAATCGTAGTGGGAACAGGCAGTTTTTCACCTCCGCTATTAACCTTAAGGTTCTGATGCCATATTTAAAGGACTACTGGATAAGCATTCATTTTCTGTAAACCTAAACTCTGAGAATGGGTACCTACAGCTGAACATTCTGGCTGCTCCATCTTTATATGTTCAACCTGCTACCCTTGACCAGGTGGACAGACTTTTCGCCCATGACTGGCCACCTTGACTTGCCTGTTACTCTCCAACTACCTTTCTTCAGATATTCTGCATGCCTTGTATAACTTTGATTATTGCCACCCAATCTCCATCATGACATGGCACATCCCAACTCTCTCCAAATAGAACAGGGCAATGACAAATCACTTCAAAGTTTAGTGAGTATAGTAATTTGCTTGGTGTGTACAGTAGGGAATTGGAATTATGGAGAACATAATGTGCGGAGAGCTTAATTCTGCCAAGCTGGTCTTTTAGTAAGAATGAACGAAATGCAAATGCAGGCAAAGGATTTACCGACACTTGCTGTTGGGAAAACTTGACCAGTCTTTACAGTTTGGAGAACTTAATTCTAAACTTCAATCACGTCGTTGGGAAGCTGATATTTGGCCCCAGCACAATTAACATCCCACACCAGCCTTGCTTCCCACTCTCAAGAGCAGCGCAAGATTCCATTCAAAGTGTAGAGGGAATCTGGAACACTCATTCCTCAATCAGCAGTTGAGGCTAGTTCAGTTGAAATTTTTGAACCTGAGCTTTAAAGATTATTGTTAAACAAGAATATTGGGTTAAAGAACCAAGGTTGACAGATGGAGTTAAGATGTACATCAACTATGATCTTAATGATTGATAGAATAGAATTGAAGTACGAAATGGCATACTCCTACGTATCAACAGCCTACTTCTATGCTGTAAGTACGACATAATGTCTCAATGTAACATTTTTCGTCTCAGCCTTTAGTTCATTATTTGATACTCCACTCCAGAAATTTACATGCTTAACCTAGGCTGATGATTCAGTTTAGTACTAAATGTGCTGCAGAGTCTTTCGGGCAAGCTGTTGGAAGCAAAGTCTTGTTTGCCCCCTCCGGTGGACTGAACGTATTCCGTGGCATTATTTGAAGAGAAAGGAGATTTACCCAATTCTTCCATCCAGCATGTATTTCTTAGTCAACTACTAATCATGATTATCTGTCTGCTCATTGTTATTTGTGGCACCTTGGATGTTGACTGCCAATGAGCATTCATCAAGTACTCGTTTAGTACGGATTGATAGGTGCTAAAGAAGTAATCTGTTTCTTGTTACATAGGTACATGCATTTATGTTTTAGGACATATCCACGTTCAGTAGGGATTAGTGGTCAGAGTGACAGTAAAATAATCAATGCATAGGTCAGGAGTGTCATTTAAAGTGCATATTTGATGAAGTTTATTTCAAAAATGAGAAGTCTACATACGCAGTTCCTGTAAAATTTTGTTTAGTTTAATTTGGTAAAGTATTGGTTAAAGACTGATAATGTTGCAATGCTGGAAAAGAGAAATTGATCTTGTGCATACATTTATTTCATTAGCAGTCATCAAATAAACAGCAGAAGTATGTATTAACTTGAATTTAAGGTAAGTTGCGTGATTTTTCTCAGTCATCCAATGTCTCATTAGACCCTTTAACGGGATGTCTGATCAGGTGTTTTGAAGTTGTCAGTTCTAGTGTTTCCAGCTTTTTACAAACTCATTTCCTGCATTTTTGAAACTCCTGATTTTGTTACTTCCACAAATCTCTATTCAGCTAGCTTAATTAGAGAATGCCAGTCATCACTTCAAAATTCAGGCCTTACTGAATGCAGTTTTTGACTTTCATATATTTTAGGAGAAACCATATTGACAAAATATGCTGATTATTCATTTTTAATACAGTGGTTCAAGGTTCATTCTGTGTAAGAAATCAACCAATGCATTTCATGCAAAAGTTGGCCTTTTTAAAGTCAGAGCTGTAAATATTACCAACAATTACAATTTGTTTAGTTGCAAGTATTTTATTTTCCAGGAACTCCAGCCACCCCTGCTACTCCAGCAAACGTCATGCAAAATTTACCTGATGCGTGGGCCTCCATCTCTCAGCTGTCAAACACAGACACAATTGCTGCTGTTGCACAGCTTCTGCAGAGTCCCCAGGGTCAACAGGTGTGCTATTCTTTATCATTTTTTATGTACCTGTATTGATAATTGCTGATAACAGTTGCAGATCTTGTGACAGTGGTAGTATTCCCACCTCTACCAGAGGATCTGGGTTTAAGTTCCACATAACATGTTTGATCAAGTACCCTGTTTCTCAATGAAGCATTTTGTGCCTATTGAATGTCCTAACGTATGTTAATGTTGGTACATTTGTTTATCATAGAATCCCTACAGTGTGGAAACAGGCCGTTTGGCCCAACAAGTCCATACTGATCCTCAGAGCATCCCACCCCAACTCATCTCCCTATAACCCACCTAATCAACACATCCCTGAACATTATGGGCAATTTAGCATGGCCAATCCAGCTAGCCTGCACATCCTTGGACTGTGGGAGGAAACCTACGCAGACACAGGCAGAATGCCCAAACTCGACACAGACAGTCGCCTAAGGGTGAAATCGAACCCAGGTCCCTGGCTAACCAGTGCTAACCACTGAGCCACCGTGCCGTCCCATGTTTAGAGGAAATCTGAATCATGGACGTCCCATTGTTACCATACCAACTTATGTTTTGTCCTCAGTAGTGAAACTGCTTTACATATTTGGAAATATGTCCTCAGGTGGAAGGATCCAAGCAACAGATCATACTGAATTTTCAGTTTTAATTGTCATTTAATTCAGAAAGAATAGTTTGTACTCATTTTTTTTGTTTCTTGCCTGGAAAAAGGAGTTTTATGCAGATAATATCAAGGGGGCTAAAACTCTAGCAGTATAAATGATTTAAAATATTATGTCCTCGCTTGCAAAACCTGATTCACTATTTTGTAAATAAAACGCAAAATAGAGCAAATGCTGGAAATCTGAAGCTAAAACTGAAATGAGGATCTGGCACCATCTGGAGACATGAACAGTTTGCATGCATACCTTTCTAAATGTACCATCTTTTTGTTTTTTCTTTAGATGCACCCCCTCAGTGCAGTGCAAGCATGGAATTTTGTGACTGTTCCCACATTTGACCCTTATTTGTTTTCTGAAAGCTCATTTACGCTCGAGGAAACCAAATTTGGTGTAATTATTATGTATTTGGAAATCATCTTTCTGCTTTTTTATAACAGTGTTTTAGAGAAATACAAAAGGTCTAATCATTACAAGTAATCATGATGAAAGTTTCAGGCTTATATTTTTTCAAAACTTTTTGCACTGTACATACTATCATAATAGGACTTGATTATTCAACTTCTGTTGCCTTCTAGTCATCTTCCACACCATTTGCTTTTTCCTTGCATGAGACATAGACACGTTCCCTGCACCCAGGTGTTTGATAGTGTTACTTACTAAACGTTTATTAAGAAGTTGTTAGTGTACAAACATAATTTAGACTGCCTTTCGTTCTAATGTTTCACCTGTTTTATTGGGAAGACTATTTAATGCCTCCACACAGTGAACAACTAAGATACAGGAATTGTGGAAAGTTGTAGGTATTTTGTCTGTGATGACTATTCTCTTTAAATGACATTAGTTCAAGGCAGTGTTGTTATTTATATATATTTTTGCAAATGTTGCAGGGGAGAGATTTTATTTTTATGTAGCGATGATTCTTTAAATGTAAGTGATTGCATTGTCATTTCCATTTATCTCTAGCTCCAGCAGTTGGTGCAAAGTCTTCAGATGCAGCAGCAAAAACCTCAGCCTTCTCTGCTTCAGGCTCTTGATGCTGGGCTTGTAGTTCAGCTACAGGCTCTTACAGCCCAGCTGACAGCAGCTGCAACTGCTAATACACTCAATCCACTGGAGCAACGACTCAATTTTAATAAGGTACTGTGAAGGAAACAATTGTGTTACGGAGATAATGCATAAGACAGCATGATTCTGACCATTGGATGCAGTACCAAAAGAATTCTATATTCATTGCTCAGTAAATGAATAAAATATAACGCATTGTGATATTTGACTAAGCTTTAATACTTTTTTTCAATATACATTAACTGTCTACTTGTATTTCAAAATGCATTGAATTTCTTAAATGTAGGTCCTCTATTTTCACAATTTCCCATTAATCATTAACAATATGTGACAGAAATGTTTTTGCAGGTTTTCGGCAATTTTCTTTTGGTTTGAGCATACCACTGCTCACATGCACTGCTTTCAATTAGTTCATTTCCAGGCAGTCAATTTTTCTTACCTTTGGCATCTACATAATGGTTTTCCTCCAAGATTTCCACTTTTTGGCAGCCATACCCTTAATTGGCCTCGAATTCACAGACTAAAGTGGGCCGGAAATTGGGTGATTCTAAAGTGGAAGGTTAAAATGCCTGCCTGTGTTCCTGAAAGCACTAACCCAGTTTTGCAATAGAGTCAGCAGCAAAGGTTGAGCTATATTGGGAAGGTTTTACAATCTAGGGAAATTTAAACTCTTTTTGATCAATATAAACGCTCTCTCACCTTACCTCCCCTCATCATTATCTGTTTTTATGAACAGAACTTAAAAGCTATACTATTACAGAACACAGTTGAAAAAATAGTTTTTCCACTGGATCAGAGCCTTTTAGATTTAGTAGTTTTTGAAATTCTGAAGGAAGACATTAGATTAAATAGGAAAAGCCTGTTCCCTCTGGTTGGAGATTAGATATGTATGATTCACCAATTTAAATTTGCCCTTGTGCTGTTATATACACTGCTTGCTGATCTACTTGATCATTCAATTCCAAGTCTTATTCATTTTACCAGCCTATGTCCTGATGCAAGAGTAAACAGATATGCAACATGACTATGCAAATCCCTGAAACGATTGATGCAGGTTGATAAGGCCATCACAGATCACCAGGGTATTAAGGCTGTGCTTACCAGAAAATGGAAATCTTGGAGCGAAAAGCTTTACCAACATGCCAAAGGCAAGGAAGGGTTAATTTCTGGAAGGAAGACATTGAAAAGTAGAGATATCATATCAAATTAGAAATATGGTTGGACCACACTTGGAGTGAACATTCTTGATTGCATTTGTGCAAAGGCCATGTACAGCTTTTACACTACACCTTGCCTTTTTCATAAATTTGCTGCACAGTGAAGATCATGTTTTGATGGATGATTGGTGATAGCTGATTTAACAGAGATTGCTAACTCCTGAATGGAGAGAACCATTCATAATATCAGCTAACAGACTGACCACAGGTTGTCAACAGTTTACTGGGAATAAGGTTAAGAGAGCAGGATGTGTGTCTCATGGACACTGAACTCAGAGAGGATATAACGGGAAAAACTAATGAAAGTTGAGAGTTTAGGTTGGGGGAGAATCTTTAGAGGAGGTTTGCCCTGGTGGAACAGGGGGACATGGTTGAGGCACCTGATCAGATCGTCTCGATTTTGGTGACAAAGACATTTTTGAGCATCTCTCACTTTGTGTTAGAGGTAAGGATAGAAGACGGTTTTAAGAAGACATCTTCAAGAATGGAAAGATACTTAAGCAAGACATCTGCAGCAATGAAAAGAAGCTGGGTTATCTTTATACTCCATGATGGTTTGGAAATATTGGACAAATTTAGTAGGCAGGCTGTAGATAATTGTGTTTTGTGTAATCTAGCTCAATCTGGTGGTGGCTGGCTAAACCAGTTGTGCACCATATCCTGTATTCCATGAACTTGCAGTTTGTAGAGATAAGGCCGTGGCAGGTGAACTGACTAGGATGAGAGAGACAAATGATTTTATTAGGGTCAAGGGCATTGAATATAGACATGAGGATACAGTTCAGTAAATCAATAGCTGCTGAAAGGTCTAGAGAGCTGACATTTTGAATGAAGTTATAAATGAATTGAGAAGTTAATTTGGATGTTTAGAACTTTAAAAGAAAACTTTCTAACTGTGCTCTTCAGCTACAAAATTATCTCCTGATTTAAACCAGTTGGCCAATCAAAGGAGACATGGAAGGAATACACATTATTCACCTACCTGTTTTCCTGTGATGCCACACTTCAACCTTGACAGGTAGAAACAAGTAGAAGGGACACTCTGCCACCAGTTTTTATCTCCCACTGCCCTTTTGTTGTAGTTTGCTCTTCCAATCCACTTCACAGTAATGCTGTCTTGCTGTAAGGTGATAGGGGTGGTCATAAATATGGGTTAGTGAGTGATTTTGGAAATTTTGAAAATTTTTGGAATAAGAGGGCTGTTAACTCAAAAAAGAATATGATAAGTTTAGATTGTGGTTAAAATCATTAATTATGGAAAGCATGGTGTATAGAAACTAAAGAGAAAGATGCAAAGGTGTCTTGGTGAGAGAATTTACATCATATATAGAAGGGCGATAGAGAATGAACTAAGGTGAGTGGAGCAAGTTAAGATGCTCAACGGGGGGTAAGATGTTAAAGGACTGGTGGTCAGGCCAAGATGAGATTTGCTAATTAGTGCCTAGGGCCTGATAAATCCCATGGCATAAAAACCAACATCCCAGAGTACTTAAGGAAGTGGCCATAGAAATAGTGGTGGTCATCTTTCAAGATTCCATTGACTCTAGAACAGTTCCTATGGTTTGGAGGGTAACTAATGTAACCACACTAAGTAAAAAAGACAGTAGAGAGAAACAGGGGATTGTAGACCGAATAGCCTAATATTGATAGGAGAGAAAATGTTAGAGTCCAATATAAAAGATTGAGTAGCAGAGCACTTGGACAACAATGACTGGATTGGGTAGAGTCAGCATGGATTTATGAAAGGGAAATCGTGCTTGACAAATGTACTGGAATTTTTCAAAGCTGAAACTAGTGGCATTAATAAGGAGGACCCAGTGAATGTGGTTTATTAGGACTTTCAGAAGGTTTCTGATATAAGAGATTAGAATGTAAAAATTAATAGGATTGGGGGAAGGGTGCTGACATGGGTAGAGAACTAATTGGCAGACTTGGAACAAAGTCATTTTTGAAGTGGCAGCCAGTGACTGGTGGGGTACTGCAGAGATCAGCGCCTGAACTCCAGCCAGTCACATAGATGAGGGAAGTAAGTGTAATATCTACAATTTTAGAGATGACACAAAGCTGGGTAGGCAGGTGAAATGAGGAGACCGTAACAATGCTTCTGTGTGATATGAACGAGTTGAATGAGTGGGCAAATGCATGGCAGCTGAAGACAAATGTGAGAATGTCCACTTTGGTAGCAAGAACAGAAAGGCAAATTATTATCTGAATGGTGATAAATTGGGAAAGAGCTAGCTGCATCAAGACATGAGCATCTTGTACACTAGTTGTGAAAGTGAGCATGCACGTGCAGCAGGTGGTGAAGAAGGCAAAAGGTACATAGACCTTCATAACGAGGATTCAAGTACGGGAGTGAGATGTCTTGCTGTAACTGTACAGGGCATTGATGAGACCACACCTGGAGTACTGTGTGCAGTTTTGGCCTCCCTATCCAAGGAAGAATGTTCAGGCTATTGAGGGAATGCAACAAAGGTTTACCAGATTGAATCCTGGGATGTTGGGACTACCCATACAAGAGATGCTGGATTAGCCAGGACAGTATTCACTGAACGGCCTACCCCTGTTCGTAATTTTTGTGTTTCTAAATGCCATAATGCCACCACCACAGTCTTTAATGTGGAAGTAGAAGAATATCTTGCCAACTGGGAAGGCTTTATTAAAAGAAAAGGTGTTATTGCCTCTCAGCCAGGTTTCTGTATGGCTATGGTGCCAACTCGTTCATCCATAACAAGTTAATGGATAGCAAGGGCCTTGTTCACAAAGAAATAGGCATTCTGATAGAGATACTAAGAAGAGTTGTAAAAGCAGAGTCCATGGTGCCTACAGTGGGAACATGTTCAAAAAGGATTGACCCTCAGCTGGCACTGTGGTTGGGAAGGTCAACAAGAGAGCATGATGGGACAGTTGGGATTTATTCTTCTAATGAGTCAGTGCCAAGTGCCTTGCTGTGCCTCTTTTGTGTTTTAATCTTAGAAATGAACCCACAGCAATATCCTTTAAAATGAAACAAGGTGAGGTTTGTTAACAAAACATACATAACAACAGTGCGCGCGCGCACACGCACACGCACACGCGCACGCGCACACGCACACGCACACGCACACACACACACACACACACACACCCATGGTAGCGTGGGAGAGGAACAGGATGGGAGGCTGTTGAAAGTTTAAATGCCTGAAACAAAAGTCCCAGCTGTTGGTATGAGCGTTTGTGACTTGAATCCAGAAAGTCCACGTCCAAACGGAAGTCTGTCACTTGGCTGATCGTGCAGCAATTCATTTCCTTAGCTGTGTCCCCTTCATTTGCAACCCTTGAGAGGCAATGCTCCTCTTAATAGTACAGATGAATGGAATCCATCTTATGGTTCCACAGCACAAGAACAGCTACAAGTGCTTGGAACGTTCAATTTATCTAGAAATCAGTAAACTGCAACCTTTAGTATTTAGCCAAGACATCTAAAAGTTTATTTCGTCTTTATAGTTTCAGTTGGTGAATAGGGATGGGTGTAGGTTCTTTCTGAACTGAACATTTTCCCAACAAGCAATGTTGATTCACCTTCTTTATCATATAGTCTCCAGAGTATGATTTGGGGACAAAGCAGGAAAGTAGAATTGAGAATTGTCAGAATAGCTATGATCTCATTGAATGGTGAAGTTCACTCGATGGGCTGAATGGCCTACTTTTGCTCAATGTCTGGTCTTGGTTAGAATCAGACTACCATTGTCAACAAACTGTAGGCAGGCGATGCCATAATAAATGAATTTCTGTTTTTGAAGAAAATGTCTGATTCTGAAGGAAGTAACCTTCATAAGTAAAACAGGACCCATGCTTAGGTTAAGCCAGGTTGTGAAATGCTGAATGGAATTTGTATGTTTTGTTGCAGAAACTCCTTGACAGATTTGAGTATGAAGAAGAACAGGATCATTCAGAGGAAACTAAGAAAGAAACATCTGCATCCCAGCTGTAAGAAATTGCCTTATCTGTAATCTTCTTCCCTATGCTTAACCCAAATGCATATCTTGCTTCTAAAATCCTTTGAACAATTATATTTCAATTGTGACATCATAGAATCATTATGGCACAAAAAGAAGCCAGTCTATGTGGGGTCTGTCAGGTAATCCAAATTTCACCCGCAGTCCTAAAAGTTTATTTTTTTCTGGTTCACATCCAATTTCTTTTTGAAATCATTCACCAAATCCTCTTTAGCAGCGAATTGCAGATCGTTGCCCCTTCCTGAGTTTAGAAAAATATTGTCCTTACATCTGCTTATTATATCTTGTCCAAAACCTTAAATCAGTGTCGCTTAGTCCTTAATCATTAGCGAATGGGAATTTTTTTTTTGCCTATTTTACATAAGCCTGTAATAATTCTGCACACCCGTATCAAACTCAATTTCCTTTCCTCCGAGGTGAACCATCTCAGCTGCTTCACTTTATCATTATTGTTGTTACGCCTGGGACTACGCTGACAAATTTTCTCTGTGCACTGTCAAGGGTTCTTTATTCTTCTTTAAGTGGGTTCACTAGAATGAGTTGCAGTACTCCTGTTGCCGGGGGGGGGATGTTTAGCACAACTTCCTAGCTTTTGCAGTCAATACCCACATTTCTGAAGCCCAAGGTCCCATAAGCTTTGCTAACTTGTCTTTCACTATGTCCATCACCTTCAGAGGTTTATGATTATCAACAACCGTGTCCCTTTTACCCTCTTTACAATTGTACCATTTAGTCAATATTGCAATTCTGTTTGTTCTTTCAAAATGCATTACCCTTCACTTCTCTGTATTATATTCCATTTGCCCTTGTGTGCCTGTTCTGCTAACCCATCTGTATTATGTTGTAGTTGTGTAGTTTTATATATATGAACAACGTTGTATGTCGTCTTTCAGTCTGAAAAACCTATCTTTTACCATGGCTGCTTTTCTGTCCTTCTGCTTTGTCCAAATTGACATTCACACTCCTCTTCTGCAAGCTTCAATGGTGTTGACCAGTCCTTTTTGTGATAAATAGAAATATGCTGATGATAAGCTTTAATTTCATTGCTTCGTTCCTGACTTACAAAGTACAATCATTGGAAAAGTATAGTATTTTGAACAACAGTCAGTGAAGCCAAGTGTTTGATAGTTTTTTTTCCCCCACCAACTAAATGCTATGAGTTTTGCTGAATATCATTCTTGGTAGTCTCCCTCCTTAGTAGTTCCATCATCATTTTCAGGGACGTTTTGCTGGCTGTAAGCAAGAGAAGGCAGATATAGGTTATGACTATATCTTGGACCCTTAGTATGTTAGTAAACTTTGAAGAACTGAAAGTATTCTGACTTGATGTGGATGCCTTATATTTCTGTCACTTGTAGTCCACATTAATCAGTTCTGTTTTCACAGGAATGCATGTTGAAGGATTGGAAATTGCTTAGAAAACTGGATTGTTAGAAATTTGTTATTTGAGACAAAAATGGGATACAATTTTGATGTGTTGGTTTTAATTTTCCATAACTCATTAGATTTGGGGAAGTCTCCTTTCGAAAAAGGTTTGCAACCAGACAACAGAAGATGTTCCACACAACATTAAATGGGGGTGCTGCTTTATTCAGTTTTGTCTGATATATGGTAAAACTACCAAATCCTAACATGTAATTGTTGATAATACAAGATAAGTTTTGAATTTATACTTCTGTATAAAGATCTTGTGCTCAGCTTGTGTTCTTGAAACTTAAAAAAATTCTGATAACTTGAAATGTATTTGCTATTGGTAATTGAGCAGGAGCTATCAAGAACAATAAATGTAAGCAAATTTTGAGAGGTTGATATCATATCTGTATGTATAGATATGGGAAGGGATAATTTTGTGATACTGTTACTGTAATTCTTGTCTGCTGTCAATTGTTTAAAAGCCCATCTGGTTCACTAATCTCCTTTGTAGAATGATATCTCCCATCTTTCTGATTTAGCTGTGACTACAGACCTACAACAATACGATTGACTCTTAACTGCCCCCTGAACATTAGGGATGCGCGATAAATCCTGACCCAACCAGTGATGCTGACATACGTGGAGTGAAGTTAAAAAACCTGCCCCCACTCTTGAATCACTACCTTGAAGGACTTGGTGTTGGCTGCACAAAATTTCACTGGTTCACTGACCAAAGTGACATTCGGCTTCCCAAAAGATGCCTGGCACATCTCTGAGCATACTATTTCGGCATTCTTTTGGAGTGGAACTGTCAGTGGAGCAACTACGGCACTGAAATTTGATAGAAACCAGAGATAAAACTCACACGTCCCAAAAATCTTGTTATTTCCTGTTGAGTTTTAGGGTCGGGAAACTCCACCAATGCTTGTTCTTGGCAACACTTGTCCTTGCCCTCTTATATATTTTATTTTCACATTTACTTCTGGCGGGGTTTACCTCCAAGTTAACTGTTTGTCATTTCCAAACCAAAACTTCCAGTTGTTCCATGTAGTTCCCCCCAACATCAATATAATCCAGTATATTATCAATATAAACTATGCAGTTAAGAACACTGGCTGCTTGCTTCATTTGTCTCTGGAAATTTGCTAGGCATAATTTTTAGCCTGAACTGAATCACTTAGGATTGGAACTGACTGTCTAGTGCAACAAAGACTGATACCTCTTTAGAGTCATAAAGTCATACAGCATAGAAACAGACCCATCAGTCCAACTCGTCCATACCGAACAGTTTTCTCAAACTAAACAGGTCACTCTTGCTTGCATTTGGCCCATATCTGTCGAAACCTTTTCTATTCATGTACATGTCAAAATGTCTTTTACATGTTGTAGCTGTACCTGCTCGTACCACTTCCTCTGGCAGTCCATTTAATTATACACACTACTTTCTGCGTGAAAAAGTTGCCCCTAAGGTCCCTTTTAAATGTTTCCTTTCTCACCTTAAACCAATGCCGTCTAGTTTTGAACTCCCCTACCCGAGGGAAAAGACCTTTGCCATTCACCTTATCAATCCCCTCATGATTTTATAAACCTTCATATGGTCACCCCTAACCTCCTACACTCCTGGGAAAAACATCACAGCCTATCCAGCCTCTTTTTATAACTCAAACCCTCCCAGCCAGGTAACATCCCTGTAAAATTTTCTGCACCCTTTCCAATTTAATAATATCCTTCCTATAGAAGGGCGACCAGAACTACACATAGCAAAAGAGGCATCACCAATGACCTGTACAGCCACAACATGATGTCCCAACTGCTATACTGTGACCAATGAAGGCAAGCATTCCAAATGTCCTCCTCACCACCTTATCTACCTGTGGTGCCACTTTCAAGAAATTATGTACCTGCACCCCTAGGTCTGTCTGTTCAGCATCACTCCCCAGGGCCCTACTGTTAACTGTGTAAGTCCTGCCCTGGTTTGTCTTATCAAATTGCAACATCTCACATTTATCTAAATTAAATTCCATCTATCACTCCTTGGCCCAATGGCCTAGTTGATCAAGATACTGTTGTGCTCTTCAATTACCTTCTTCACTCTACCACCAATTTTGGTGTCATCTGCAAACTTACTAACCGTGCTTCCTATAGTCTCATCCAAATTGTTTGTACAATGTGGACCCAGCACTGATCCCTTGCAGAACACCGCTGGTCACAGGCCTCAAGTCCAAAAACCTTCCCTCTACCACCACCCTCTTGTGTCCCTGCCATTACGCTAATTTTGTATCCAGTTCCATGTGATCTAACTTTACTATTCAGTCTACCATGCAGAATCTTGTCAAAGGCCTTACTAAAGTCCAGGTAGATAATTTTTACTGCTCTACCCTCATTTGTC